>KL647324.1:860590-872780 GCA_000727475.1 Sarcocystis neurona
AGAAGCAGCAATAACAGAGGCAGCAGCAGCAGAAGCAGCAGCAGAAGCAGCAGCAGAAGCAGCGGCAGCAGAAGCAGCAATAACAGAGGCAGCAGTAGCAGAGGCAGCAGCAGCAGCAGCTTGCGTCGTTGAGGCTTCTTCTGAGCGATATATAAAACAGCTGCGCCCTCGTACACACCAGCAGACGTAGCCGCTCTCCACGTGCTGCTGCTTGTCTCGGTCCCAATCATTCTACTCTGCTGCTGCAGTACAAAAATGTACACGCATACAGCGCGAGAGTCTGTACGTACAGCTTTGTGTATTTATATATGTGTGTGTATACGTGTACGTACGTATATGTAAAGGAGTGTCAATATACACATGTATATATATAGACATATATGGGTACACGTCTGTGCATGCGTGATGCTAACACAGCCTGTCCGTACGCCTTTGTGCACGTCCGTATACATACGTAAACGTATCTGTACAGATTTGTATGTAGTGTCATGACACACATACATATATATATATGTGGATCAACGTCTGCACAGGCTTGACGTTGATACGTACGAGTGACGGATAGGTAGGTCTATTCCACACAGAGACCCACGTCCTGTACGTTGGAGTGACACACAGATCCACCACATACGTATACACCATATCTGTATCTGCCCATACATATGTATATGAATATACATATATTCATACATATAAGTGTACAAGTATAAGCTGACTGACTATCAAGACAGATAAATCTTCGTACATATGTATATACATATGCATATATATTTGTATGTTCCGTTGTACGTATCTGCTACATATTCAAGTACTGAGCACGTCGTGACGGCAGCAAGGAACTCTTGTGTGGCTGCCTGCAGCGCTCGAAGGACGGAGCACGGCGGCCAACCCGCTGCTGACGTGCTGCCACGGGAGCGCGACGGGCGACAACTGCCGCAGACAAACGCGCACGTCGCCGTTCTCCCTTTGCAGTCTACGCGCCTTCTGTACAGACGTATTTATACGCACTGCGTCCAAAGGAGGGAACACTGTAAAGTATGAATATATATATATATATATATATGCATGGAGAGAAAAAGGAGGTTCGCGTCTGTGTGTTTGTGTGGGTCTGAAATGCACGGAGAAATTACAGCACTTTGAAAAAAGGACCGAGACAGGGAGAGACGGCGACTGAGCAAGAGGCAGCTGGGGCGTGTTTCGTTTTTGCTGCGCATGCAGGCGTCCCCTTGGATCCACACAGAGACACACCTACACACAGAGACGTCGGTACGTACGTGGGGACCTCCGCTTGAAAAAGTATGCACAAGCATATATGTGTAGTCGAGCACTCTTCACACGTAGTCCACGCATGCGTCTCCTGAGCAATAGCCCGTTCTGCATGTCTTGGTATAGGAGGGATATGCCCTTTACATATGTGCGTACGCGACGCTCTATTCTCTCTACATGCAGACACACGTGCCAAATCCTTTCACAATATCCACACGTGGACACTAAAATTGGCGTACGCCCCTGGATTGATGGCAGCTACAGAGGGACATATATGCATACATGCACACATTTATACATACATATGTATCTGTGGACCTATCTGTATACGTACGTGTGTATTACAGACACGTACGCATGTGTGCGTGCTTGTTTTCGTGCGGAGAATGTGAGGAGGAGAAGACGAAGAACAAAAGCAAGAAATGCAGAAGAGAGACAACACTTACCAGCTGCGGTGCTGCGTCTTCTAGAGTGTAAAGTGACTGACGCGCCGGATTCGATAGCGCGACGGTCCCTGCGTCTACCAGCGTCAGATGCCTGCAGCAACAGCAGCAGAAGACCGGCAGGAGTGTTACACGAGTTTCGGCAGCAGAGGAGCTGCGGCGGTGCACGAGCAGCAGCAGCAGCGGCGCGGCAGGACCCGGTGCAGAGCCGGCAGCGTAGCAGCCGTAGCGCCAGCAGCAAAGCAGCAGCAGGAGTGCAGGGACAGAAGCAGAATGACGATGGCAGGGCCAGCAAGCAAATACGAACTCGGCAGTTACAGCAGTACCAGCAGCGGCAGAGACAGAGCAGAGAAAGACTTTTTCGAGACGCATGCAGCAGGTGCTGCAGCAGCAGAGGGTCAGGGAAGCCAGCTTCCAGCGACAGGCTCACTGCAGGAGAAGCAGCGTCACCAGCGGCGTCAGCAGCAGCGCAACAAGCAGCCAGTTCAGCAAAAGCAGCAGCAGGCCCACCAGCGGCGGTCGCAGCAACCGCACCGCTGACAGCACCATGCACGTCGCAGGAGCAACGACGCCAACAGCGACGACTCGGTACGGTCCCCTCAGTG
The DNA here is from genome assembly GCA_000727475.1 of Sarcocystis neurona. NCBI lineage: Eukaryota > Apicomplexa > Conoidasida > Eucoccidiorida > Sarcocystidae > Sarcocystis > Sarcocystis neurona. The sequence continues at coordinate 862,905 of KL647324.1, forward strand.
ACCCACAGAGGCCTCTTCAGCAGCAGCAGGACACCGCAGCAGCAGGATACTGCAGCAGCAGGACACCGCAGGAGCGCATCGCACCTGCAGAAGCTAGCGAAGCATAGCAGCAACTACTGGAGAGATGCAGCAGCAGCTGCAGCACCATCGCATTCGCAGCACTGGCAGCCTCCAAATATCAAGCAGCAGGACCAGGAGCCTCGAGAGACACAGACACAACAGGAGTATCGAAAACGCAGCAGCAGCAGCAGTATAACTGCGCACTGCCAAGGAGGTTGCCGGTAGCAGTGGCGACGGCGTCAGAAGGCGTCGCGCAGCCGCCACAGCAGTCTGACCCTACAGGAACCAGGCAGCAGCGATAGCAGCAGCGGCATCTTGAGCATCTTCTCGAGTGGAGACGGCAAACGCGCAAGGGACAAAGGAGAAAGAAGAAAGCAAAACGGTGGAGGAAACTCACCGCAACCCCCAGGCAACGAGGAGCCTGGCAATGCCGCAGCCAAGAGTGCCGGCCCCGAGCAGCAGCACGCGCAGCTGCTGCAGGTGCTGTGGGTGAAACTGCGGCAGCACTCGCCAGCGGATCAGCTGCACGTTCAAATCCACAGCGTTGCTCTGGATCGCTTCTGCTTGCAGGAACCGTCGAAGTCCTACGGTAAAGACAGTCGTAGACGTCACAGGTGGAGTCGCAGCAGCAGCTGCAGCCATGCCGTCTCGACCACCGCGGCTGCTGCTGCTACTCCTCAGAGAAGACGCCTGCTTGCTTGTGCTGCCACTTCTTCGCAGCCAGCCCAGCAGCACCATTGGACTTCCTCCTCCTCCTTCTTCTTCCCGGGTACCTCTTGGAAGCGCTGCGGCTGCTAAAGAGAAAGAAGAAGACGGAGGCCGAGCAGCTGCTCCTGTTGCTGCTGAACGTGCGGCTGCTCTTGCTTCGGGGACTGCAGATGCTGCTGTCGATTCTGCTGCAACATGAGCAGCAGCAGCGGCCGCCGCACCACCCCGCCCTGCAGCAGAAGACGACCTGCCTGTTGCAGGAGCTGCCATCGGAAAGGGCAGAAGGGGTCTCATACATCCAACAAAGTCACTTTCGCAAGGAAAAAGGATCAGATACACACGGGAGTGGATTGGCGCAGCTGTCTGCTGTTGTTGCTCTTGCTGGTGCTGCCATAGTTGCTGCTGCTGCTGCTGTTGTTGCTCAAACTGACGCGTGTGTCGCTGCACCCCAAGCGGTGACGAAACCGCAGCTTCCGAGGCGGCTCTCGTCTTGCCGTTGCTGCTGCCGTTGGTGCCGCTGCTGCAGTTGTAAAAGCTTCGGGATCTGTCATTCACGCCGGGAGGAATGCTGTTGCTGCTGGTCGTGTTGCTGCTGCTGTGACTGGTGCTGCTGGAGTACCTTTCCCTGCTACCACACTCTTCGCCGCTGTAGGTGGTGTCGCTACTGCTGCTCCTGGAGTGGCTGCGGCTGCCGCTGCTGTTCCACCTGTTGCTGTCGCTGCTGCCAACAAAGCGGCTGCTGTTGCTGCTGTCGCTGAGCAGATCGGCGCAGCGGTGCAGCATGAAGTCCCGGAAGCAGAGGAGCGGCAAACACTTCCCAAAAAGACGGTAGCGGCAGCAGATTGCCACAAGAAAATTACGCAGCGGCCACCCCACCACTGCCTCCTCCTGATACCCTGCTGCTGCCGTCGCCAAGCAGATCACCTGCAGCTGCCTCGGCTCCTGCCGTCGGCGCAGTCGCTGCCTCTGCTGCTGCTGCTGCACGTGCTGTCGCGGGTGCGTGTCATTGACCAAGGCCGCAGCCGGAGTCGTTCTGCTCAGCGGATCCAAGAAACACAAACAGGGGGGAGAAGTCGCCGCCAGTGTACGTGAAGGACAACCATACTCCTCAGTCTGTTGTTGTTCGTCTGCTGGTCTCGCTGCTGTCGCTCTTGGTGCTCTATCTCCTGCCGTATCTGCTGCTGCTGCTTCTTCTCCTACTGCTGTTATCCCTTGCGCAGGTGCTGCTGCCACTTCTTGTGCGCCTTCTGACACTTCTGAAACAGCTGTCGATGTCTCCCCTGTTGCTGCTGCGACTTTCTGCCTCCCCCGCGCTGCAGCAGCTGCTGCTGCAAACATCTGAGTTGCTGTCGTTCTGCTGCTGCTGGCGGTCGCTGCAGCAGCAGCAGCCGGCAGCGCAGCAGCCACTTCCTTCAGTACTGTCAGCGGCTGTACCCACCACTCCGATGCCTTCTCGTCGGAGTGTAAAGCTCTGCCTGCTGCAGACGCACCGCATTCGTCATTCTCCCCTCGTGCTGCTGCCCTCCTAGTCGTCGATGTTGCAGGGATAGACGCGGTTGGTAGAAGTGGGTCTGCAGGCTCTGCCGTGGCAGCTGTTGTTGGTGCAGCTCCTGCTCTTGTGCACGTCGCTGCTGCAGCTGCTCCTTCTGTTGCTGTTCCTGCTCCACGGCGGTCACACCCCACAACGAACACACCAGAACGGACGTACGGGGCCCTCCCCCCGTTCTGGGTGTATATACACCGCGAGAGCGCCACCATTTCTTCGTAGGAGAAGCAGAAGCAGCACGCGCGACTGCTGCTGCAGTGGACAAAGAGGTCTTCTGCTGCTGTTACTGTGGGGCATTGTGCCCACGCAGGCTCTCTCCCCAGCCCCACACCAGCTGCTTCTGCACACGCTGCTGCCGCAGTCTCATCCCCCTGCTTCTGCGCTGCTGCTGCGTCTCCGCCTGTTGTTGTTGTGCTTCTCTTCTCTCCTGCTGCGGTGGTTGCGTCACGCTCGTCCCCTGCTGCTGGTGCTGCTGCGTGGGGCGGTTGTGCTGCTGCTGTGACTGCTGCGCGAAGCTGCGTTCCTGCTGCTTCGTTTGTCTCTCTGGCTGCTTCTTCGTGTGTCTCTGCAGGCGCAGCACCATCTGGTCCTGTCGTTAGGACAGTTCTCGACGCTTCTTGCTGCTGTGCTGCTCGTCTTTCTGTCTGTTGCTTGCTGCTTTCTCGTGCATTCTCTGCTGAAGCCGCTGTACTAGACGCTGCGTGCCGCGCCTCTCCCTCTTCTGCCTTTACTGCTGCTGCTTCTCCTCTTCCTCCTTCTCGCGCTGCTGCCTCCTGTGCTTCTGCTGCACATCGTATGCTTTCTTCTGCCTTGCAAGTTACACCGGCGGCACTTCCTTCTGCAGGCCGAGCTTCCCCGGCTGCTGCTGCTGCGTCTGCTGCTGCCCCCGTAGGTGGTGCTGCTGCTGCAGTTCCTGCTGCTACCGTTCTTGCGGCGTCTGCTGGCGCCGTGCGTCTTGTTGCTGTTCCTGCTCCTCGCCCGCTCGCTCCCGCTAGGACTTCTTCTCCGTGGAGGAGCGCTCCAGTTGCTGCTGCGGCTCCTGCCGCTGCAGCTCCTGGCGCTGCAGGAAGCCGTGCACCACCTGCTTCTGCGCTGGCTGGTTGGCGAGACACAGAAAGAACGCGGAAGTCAGCAGCGGGGCGCACGCAGGGCAGCGCAACAGAGTAGACAGCTACGAAATTTTTCAGGTCCACAAATGCTAGCAGCAGAAATCGGCAGCAGAGCGATATAGGGGGCAGGCAGCTGTACATACAGCGGGTCACACTAGGATACTGCCACCACACTGCGTCCGTGTTGCTGCTGCTGCTGCTCCTGTCACTTCTGTTTCTGCTGCTGCTACTCACGCAGATGCTCAGGCCGCTGCTGCCGCTGCCACTTTTCTCCTTCCTTCTGTTACTGCTGCTCCCACTGCTGCCGCTGCTGCGCCAGTCGCTGCTGCTGGCGCTGCTGCTGCTGCTAGCGTAGGGCGCACACGAAGTGTCTTTGCCTTCGTGTGGGGCCCCCGCCATCGGTACCGCAACGGGCGCAGTAGGTGTGTCTCTTCGAGGAAGACGTCGAACAGCAGACTGCAGTTGCGGTGTACGTACACCTGGTGGAAACTCCCAAAAAACAGCATCTTGGAAAGGAAGAGCGAACATGCCTTCTGGCCGTTCCCATCCTGAGTCTCTCTGTTCTTCTCCTGCTGTTGTTGCTGCTCCTGTGGCTCCTTCGAACAGAATTCCAGTCGCTATTCCTGCTGCCTTCCCTTGCCCGTAAAACTCCCCCTTCCACCCACCTCCTGCTGCTTGTCTCTCAGCTGTCGCTGACCGAGCGTGTTCTGCTGCTGCTGTAGCGCCTTCTGTTCCTGAACCCTTCGGACGATTTGCTGCTCCTTCTGCTGCTGCCGCCGGCCGCAGTGCTGCGGAGCCTGCTGCTGCTGTCTGTCTGGCTGTTGCTTCTTCTGCTGCTGGCGGAAATTCCGCCGCTCCCACACAACCCCCTGCTGCTGTTTCTGTTGAGGCAGACACAGCTGTGCCTCCTGCTGCTGCGCGGGCGTTGCTGCCCGATGCAGCATCGGACTGGCAAACGGCAAGCGGGCTGCGACTTCTGGATCTTTCTCCTCCTTCACGCATGCAGGCACCTTCCTCCCTGCTGCTGCTCCGAGTCCTACTGCAGCCTCGCCTGCTGCAGCGGGTGCTGCTGCTATTGTCGCCGCTCTTCCTGCGGCTACTCTCGTTGCTGCTGCTGCTGGTCTTGCTGCTGTCCTTCTGTCTGCTGCTGCTGGTCTCGACAATTCCACTGTGTCCCTCGTCGCCGTGAGGAGGATTAATAGCCGCACCAGCGCCTCGCGAACCCGCAGCAGCAGCTTCAGGAGCTGCAGAAGCGGCAGGAGAGATCGCAGCAGGAGCAGCAGTCGTACTTCCGTGATGTTTTGCTGACGGCTGCGAGCGGGGCTTTGCACCAGCTCCTTCTCCTCCTTCTCCTCTTCCTCCTGTTCCTTCTTCTGCCGCAGAACTGCTGTCACCTGCCGGGCCGCCACAGAAGCAGCAGGTCGGACTGCAAGGCCTGAGACGCAGCTGCAGGAGCTGCTGCACTGCTGCGCGTCGATTGAAAGACTTGAATTCTTCGAAGGAATTACAAACAGAAACGAAGCCAAGAAGGGGAATCTCTCCTGTGGCATAGACCTCTGCACCGGTTCTTGCTGTTGCTGTTTGTTTTCCTGATGCTGCTTGTCCTCCTGGTGCTGCTGTTGCTGCTCGTTTACCTGCTGTTGCTGCTGCTGTTTCACTTCCTCCTCCTGCTGCGTGTCCGTCTGCTTGTCCTGCTTCCTTTTCTTCTCCTTCTTCTTCTGCTGTTGCTCTCTCTGCCGCGCTGGTACCGGCTTCTGTGTTACCTCTTGCTGCTGCCGCTGTAGACCGGCTGCTAGCAGTCCGTACACGAACTTCGCTACGAGCCGCGACGTCTGTCCAAGCGACAGCAGCAACAGCAGCGCATTCCGCCTCTTCATCGGCAGCAGACGAGCAGCGCCCCCCTGCAGCAGCAGGTGAATCAGCAGTCGCAGCACCAGCACCGCCACTGCTTTTCGACAGGGCGGCAGCAGCTCCGCTCGCAGCAGCAACTGGAGGATCAGCAGCAGAGATAGTAGCGTCACCACCCCCCGCTGAATTTCCTTCGACAACAACTGCAAGAGCAGAGCAGCTCCTGCGTGCGCTGCTCTCACTAGTCGTACAGCCCTGGGTTACAGGCGTGGCAGATTTGTTGCTGCTGCTGCTATTGCCTCCCCGTTCCCTGCTGTCGCTGCTGCTTCTGCTCCGCCCTGTTTCTCTGCTGCTGCTCTTGCTGTCACTGCTGCTGCTGCCTCCTCCTGCTCTTCCTTCTCTGCTGCTTCTTGTGTCCCTGCCGCTGCCACTGGAGTCGCTGTTGCTGCCGCCGTTTGAAGTGCTGCTGTCTCCGCGGCAACGCCAATCGCGCAGCAACAATCCCCCGGCAGCACACCGAGAAGCGATATCAAAAGCAGAGGCATCTAGGCGGAGAATACCAAAAGATGCAACAGCAGCAGCAGCAGGAGCAGCAGCAGCAGAAGCAGTCGGGTGGCGAGCACCAGCAACAGCAGCAGGTGACATGGGAACGACCGCAGCGGGCGCTGATGCAGGAGCAGGAAATCTCGAGGCTGCGCCTGGACGCGCAGCTGCACTAGCAGTAGAGGCAGGAGAAACAGCAGACGGCAGAGCAGCAGAATGGTCAACAACAGCAGCAAGACGACCGGCAGCGTGCAACGGCGCAGCATTTGACGACGCAGCAGCACCACCAGACGGACTCGTAGATAAGGTCAGAGAGCACTTCTCCTGACCTTGCTCGTACAGGCCAGCCGGTTGCTGACACTGCCGTTGCTGCTGTTGCTGCTGCTGCTGATCCTGCTGCTTCCGTTGCTGCTGCTGCTGTTCCAGCTGCTTCCGTTGTTGCTGCTGCTGCTCCTGTTTCTGCTGCTCCCGCTGCTGCTGCTCCCGCTGCTGCTGCTCCCGCTGCTGCTGCTCCCGCCGTTGCTGCTGTTGCTGTTGCTGCTGTTGCTGCTGCTGCTGTTGCTGTTGCTGCTGTTGCTGTTGCTGCTGTTGCTGTTGCTGCTGTTGCTGTTGCTGTTGCTGCTGTTGCTGTTGCTGCTGTTGCTGTTGCTGCTGTTGCTGTTGCTGCTTCTGCAGTTGCTGCTGGTGCTGCCGTTGTCGTTCATCAGTGGGGCGGCGGACACTGGCGTGTGCTGCGGTGTAGACTCCCAAGAGAGGCACCCACGGCGTCTCGAGGCGCCACTCCCGAAGCTTCTTCTCGCTCAGCACCTTCCAAAACGATATGTCAATTTGCAGGTGTAGAGGCTGAAACAGCAGCAACTTCGTCGCGGAGGAAGGCGGGGGGACACAAGACCAGGAAGACACAGAAGAAGAAGAAGGGCACGTAGGAGAAGCAGAAGAGAAAGAAGAGGAGGTGGAAGAAGCAACTGAACCAGTCGAAGGAGGGCCAGCTGCAGCAGCAGCAGCTCCAGCACCAGACGGAGTGACACTAGCAGGAACGCGTCGACTTCCCGTTGCTGCTGCTGCGTCCGCTGTTCCTGCTTCTGCTGTTGGTGCGTGCGCCGCTGTTGCTGCGTCTGGCGTTGCTGTGCCTGCTGCTGCAGGAGGAGACGGCGGCCGAGACGCAGCTCTACGTTGCCCGCTGCTGCAGCGCTGCTGGAGCGGCGCAGACGCAAAAAATCCATCAGCCCTGCTGCTGTCTGTGTTTCCCACGTCGCATGCTGCTGCTGTTGCTGCCCTCTCCCTCCTCTCGTCCGGTGCAGCTGCGTCCTGCATTGCTTCTCTCGCTGCTGCTGCATCGGTGTCACCTGCATCTCCTGTAGCTGCTGCTGCTTTCGTCTTTCCTGCTGGTGTGATCGGTGCTTCGAGATTCGCCGCTTCTGCCGCTGCAGGTGCTGCTGCAGCACCGCTGCAGGCCCCTCCCGCCGGCACTCCCCACGCATTCCTCCGCATGCTGCTGCTGCTCCTCGTTGTGCACGCGGATGCTGCTGCTTCCTGCCTCAGCAGTGCTGCACGTACTGCTGCTCCCGCTGCTGCATTTGCTGATGCCGCTGCTGCTGCCCCTCCTGCTGCTGTTGCTCCTGCCGCTGTCGCTCCTCCTGCTTTCGCTCCTGCTGCTCCCGCTCCTCCTGCTGCCGCTCCTCCTGCTGCCGCTCCTGCTGCTGCCGCTCCTTCTGCCGCCACCCATACCAGTGCGGTGCAGCTGGTGCTCCCATTAGTGCCGCTCGCGCTCCCCCCGCTGGTGCCGCTTCTGTTGATGCTGCTGGAGCTGCTCCCGCTTCGTCTCACGTGCGTCGCTTGCTTCACGTAGCGGCACCGGCGCCAGGGATTCCTCAGTGCTGCTGCTGTCCTGCCTGGACTACTCTCGAAGAAACCAGCGCTGCTGTCGTCCTGGCCGTGCTGCGCCTCTCGTAACCAGCACTGCTGCTGCGGTTTTGCTTTCGACCAGGTGCTGCTTCCGCCTGCTGCACATGCAGCACCGCTGCAGCAGCCGGCCTTCCTCGTAGTGAAGACAGTCTCATATATTGCTGCGCAGCGCGAGCTGGCGCTTTGTTGCGGACTTTCCTGCTGCTGGTGCTTCTTGGACTGCCGCTGCTGCTCGTTTTCCTGCTGTGGGTGTTCTGCTCCCTTCTTGCTGCTGTTGCTGCTGCTACGGCGAGATCCCTGACTAATTCTCTGGTGCGGCTGCTTGCCCCGCCCCTTTCTTTTCCGCAGCTGGTCCTGCTGCTGCTGCTGGGATTGCTCTTGTTCTGCAACCCCTCCTGCTGTTCTTGCTTCGCTGCTGCAGCTGAATTGGTGCCTGGTAACGAAGGAGTCTGCAAGGACGGCTCGGGGTAAGAGAAGCTGCAGCAACAGTAGCGGACCTTGGGAGACAGGGGAAGAAACGGATAGAAACGGAGGAGGAAGACGGTGATGTGGAAGCCGCAGCGCCGAAAATTGCACGCCAGGAGGGCTGACGCAGTTGACAAGAGAATGTTAGCACCCACAGCAAGGTCTAGGCTGCAGCAGCAACGTTGGAACAAGAGAGTGGCAGCAGCGCGAATGACAGCAGCAGCGCAAATAGGAGTAACTCTCAAGCAGCAAAGCTCTTCGTAGGTCAGGGCTGTGGCAGCAGCAGCAGCGTCAGCAGCTGCAAAGGACCTGACTGCTCCACTGGCTGTATCGATTCTTTTTCTTCTCTGCCGTCGCTGCTGCCTGCGCTGGTGTGCTCCATCCGCTGCTGCTATTGCGGCTGTGCTGCTGTTGCTGCTGCTTTTGATGGTGCTGCTCGTGCTGCTGATGCGTCTTTCCGAGCTGTTGCGACTCCAGCGCCGCTGCGGCCGCTGTCATTTCACGACGCTTGCTGCCGCGCCTCGCGCTCCTTTTCTCGCTGCTTCAGCTGCTGCTGCTGCTTGGCGGCGCGGCCTGTGCGGCGCGGTGTTGCATGGAGGCTCTGCCGCTGCTGTCGCTGCAGTGGGAAGGGAGGGGCACTGCACTGGGCTTCGTGGTGCCTACACCCACGCCGGCAAGGACAGGCGAGTCAGAGAGTAAAAAGTAGTAGAGGATACGGGGAAAATACGTAGGAGGAGAGAGAGAGCAGAGCATGCGTGTCTCGGCATTGTGTAACAACCAGCCTTTCGCTGGCATGCACACCAGCGTTTTGTACAGCTGCCTCACAGCTGCGACAGCGGCAACAGCAGACGCAGAAGCAGCAACAACAGCTGCCGCAACAGCAACAGCAGCTACCGCAGCAGGAACACCAGCTACCGCAGCAGCAACTGCAGCCGCAGCGGGAGCAGCAGCAACAACAGCAGCTGTCGCAGGAGCAGCAACAGCAGCAGCCGCAGCAGCAGCAGCCCCAGCAGCAGCAAGAGTCGCAGCAGCGGCAAGAGCCCCAACAGACGCAGCAGCAGCAGCAGGAGCCGCGGCAGCAGCAGCGGGAAGACCCGCAGCAGCAACCGCGGCAGCAGCAAGAGCCGCAGCAACAGTAGCTACAGCAGCAGCAATAGCATCACTGCGGCACCAGCAGCACAGAGCAATAGCTGCAACGCGGCAATAGCACTCGAAGAGGCAGCACCCGGACGACGATGCGGAAGAGCACTCCAAAGTGAAGCGAAGCACCTGCAGCAGGAGGAAGGAAGTAGTGTACTCTGCTGAGTGACATCACCACTAGAAGCACAGCAGAAAAGAAGCCAGCAACACCGCTACTAACTGGACACACGCACGGGACTGCGAGCTTCTGTGAAACTAGTAGTTGTTGTTGTTGTAGCGGTAGTAGTAGTAGTAGTAGTAGTGGCAGTACTAGCAGTGCTACTAGTAGTCATAATCATAGTAGTATTAGTAGGGGTAGTATTTATGGTAGTAGGAGTAGTAGTAGTAGCAGTGTAGTACTACTAGTAATAGAAGTAGTAGTAGTACTAGTACTAGTAGTAGCGCTAATAGTAGTAGCAGTAGTAGTAGTAGTAGTAGTAATAGTAGGAGTAGCAGTAGTAATAGTAGTAGTAGTAGTGGTAGTTGTAGCAGTAGTGATAGCTGTAGTAGTAG
>KL647325.1:0-86766 GCA_000727475.1 Sarcocystis neurona
TTGTAGTAGTAGGGGCAGTATTATTAGGAATAGCAGTTATAGTGGCACCGGCTGTTGTTGCAGCAGCAGCTGTCCTACTGGAAGCTACACCACTGTAGTAGCAATACTATAGTAATAGTAGTAGGAGTAGCAGCAAATCATTACAGCGAGGAGCAACAGGAGCAGCAGCAGCAACAGTACTATGGCGGCGAAGATAGTAATCAGGTAGAGAGGGAAGTAGTCGGGAGATATCTGTCATGGAGCAGCGCAATAGTGCTTCAGGTGCCGCAGCAGGAAGCAACGGAGAAACTCCGAGCGGCACTTTTCGATACAAAGATTATTAGCCTACTGCATTACGCAGAAATTGTACTTGTTGTTAGTCCTGGCACACGTATTAATGCTACCGCACCTCTTTTTCTCCGGATACTCGTAATACTCCTGCAATCCAGTTGCGGTCACAACTAGTAGTGTGTATCACCGTGAGACTGAGTACGACTCCTGGTAGTCGTACGAACACTGTTAGTCCCGGCACTAAACTACTACTCCTACTATCACAACTTCCACTACTACTATTCCAAGTGATCTATTAGCACTACTAGTGTGACTACGGCTACTGCCAATGCTACTACGACAACTATCCACAGATCATAGTCACAGCACTGATTAGCAGTACTATGACCACCACTATCACAACCACTGTCACTACTACTCCTCCTCCTACTACTACTACCACTCCTCCTTTGACTACTGCTACTACTACTCTCCGTAATACAACTTCCTGTATTGTCACCACTCCTGCTACTATTTCTCCTAGTATGAGTACTACGCCCTTTTTCAGTACCTCTATAATGCTACTACTACTACTACGAATACTTCCAGCGATGCTGCTACTGTTGCTGCAAATCCTACTATGATTACTGTTACTACTGCTCCTACTGCTATTATCACTAATAGCATTACTACGGCTACTAGCTTTTTACTCCAACAGCTACAGTGACATCCAGAACCACCACTGATACTATTAGTGTTACTGCTGCACACACCTTTTTAGTCCTACAGGCACAAGTGTTCCTGTTGGAATTATTAGCAGGGAGTATTGATATTGCTACACGCGACTCCTGGCGGCACCACGTAAACCTATAACAGCCACCAGGATCACCACAGCTACTGCCACGAGTGAGAGTGCTCTTACGAGCACTAGCACCCGTACTGGAGGCAGCAATACACGCAGCAGTCGTCGCAGTAATAGCGCGTCGGCGAAAGCTCTAGCATGTGGACGACTAACACAACAGGGCAGAAGACCACTTGAATTCGACAAGCATGAACACAGGCACAGGAGCACTCACATACGTGTATACATGTATAGAATTGTATGCCCATTCCTACGCTTACGCAGGAGCATACAAGTGAAACTCTCTGTACGCTTGTACAGAGATCTTCGGACATTCTGAGCAATTACTGTCTCCGACGTTGCATTTATATAACAGGTAAACACGTGTTTAGTCCGAACGTACGCTGATGCCGACTTCAATTCACATTAACCTTCTCTGCGCTGACCGTGGTCGGTACGCTAGAATGTACTACAGAGAAAAAGTGCGTACACTCGCTTCGCACGGGCGCACACATTCACGTAGGAAAGTATGTGCCTCTGCATACGAGTGACCTGGCGTTACATGGATGAATACACTCGGACAAATAATGTGGGCGTCTACAGACGTGTACCATCCTACACGTGCGCTTGTAGCTGACAGCGCCGTTGCAGAAGCGACTTGCGTACAGAGGCAACTGTGCCTGCACCTCTGAATTGGAAAGTGTAAACCCGTGAGAAGAGCTCTGTGTTCTACTTCAATAGGAGTCGTGTGCACTACCTGCGAGAAAAGCTAGTCTTTTTCGCAGCCGTTCCTTTCGTGGGTGAAGCGGCCGAAGGTTCCTCTACAGTATGCGCTGCTCTGCCCACTTCGTGAATGTGCGACAGCGGTTAGATCTCAAATCCCTACTGCGCTGTGAGACAAGCTGGTCTTTTTCTGAGCCACCGCACTCCATGCGAGAGAAGCTGGTCTTCTTCTCAGCCGCTGCTTTCTGTGGGTGAAGACGCCAAACGCTCCTCTACAGTATACGCTTCTCTGCCCGCCTCATGAACGCGCGACAGCAGTTAGACCTCAAATCCCTGCTGCTGGTATACATATTGAAGCGCCCTCGTATCGCTGGAAAGTTATTTTTTCCTGCTGGTGGACTCCGCATGTCGGCACGAAGAATAATAGTTCCATGATAAATGTGGAGATGGCCCCTGCAAGTGCACGTCGCTTGCGCTGTCGAAAGTTGTTGGAAAATTGCCGTGTGTACATACTACCCCTGAGCTGTGCGCAGGCACTTACGATTACACGTAAACACGGATACGCGTCCGTGCGCATACATATATGTTCATCCGTCAAAATTGTTTTTTTCCGGTCTATTCTGCATCTATACACAAGTAGGTCCGTATGGTATGAAAGGTGGAACGGCCTCAACACTACTGCAAAGGCGTGGAGAGAGCAGCTATTGTTTGTGGGAGCTCGCTGACGACAGCTCTCACCGAAGGTGCTCTATGACTGGGCTGTCGCTGCTTCTGCTGCTGAAACCTCACGGGGGGAGCAGGCGGCCCGGCCCCCCAACAGGGCCCCTTTAAAGAGTATGTTCTACATGAAAATTTATTGACCCTGCACGAGTGTCTCTTTTCCTCCCTGTCTATCTCTCAGTGTGACTACACACGCTGATTGCCTCCACCTATGGACACACTACATGCATCTCTACGTGCGTCGAGAGTTGAGAACAATATGAGTAAGCAACCCATCTATTCATTCACATGTGTCGCACAGTAGAAGTGGGTGAATCGATACATTGTAGGTGAATAACCATAACATGCTCCTTCCTAGGTGCTGGGGACGGGCCAGTGAGTCGGTCGCGCACTAGAGATAAACAGGTGTGCGTCTCCGCTGTGCCTCCATTCTGCCTGGGCGCATTCGCAAATGAAGCAGCAGTTCAAGCGAGACGCGCGCACGCCCCACGTGCTACAGCAGCAAAAAAAAAAACACGCCGCACCGCTTCGTAACGCCGCAGCGACAGCCAGAACAGCAGCGGCAGCACTCAATGCAAAGAACTGAGATTCCACCTCAACACCGCGGCTTGCTGGTACGGAAGTGCCCGGAAGCCTTGATGGTAGCCGCGTTCCAGCAGCCTGACCCATTTGATGAGCAGCGTGGCATCTGGGGAAGGTCTATTAACCCGCACCTTCTTCGCTATAGTTGTGATGTGTTCTACAAGCCACACAGTACTCCAGCGGCCAGTACTGGTACGTGCTCTATCCTGAGCAGCCTTTCACTCGCAGTCCCTCTCTGTTTCTCTCTCTTAAAAGCTGCCAAGATACACTCTCAGAGGAGACAAACGGCACGCACGCGGTTGAAGGCGTCGTGAAATTTTCGTTCAACGTAGGACCCTGGGCCTCAAGGAACTCCTCTGATGCTGTGTCTGGAGGAGCTGTTCGCTGCAGTTGCGCCCCTTTCTACCGCTGCCGTGGCGCTTGATCCTGCAGGGCGTTTCGCAAGTGTCTTGTGGAGGAGTCCTCTGCGTCCACGCAGTGTGCCCCGTCGGAGTAACGCGACTCCTGTCGCTACACGTGCAGATGAATCTCTAGATATGTAGAAATAGGCATACAGTTATATAGGGAGATATGCAGACGCTGGATGCCAGACCTGACTGGGAGCGGCGTCATACATATGTATATATATAGATACGCAGATAAATCTGCAAAAGCCACACACATAAGAACTGAATACGTGTACGTACCGCTGCGTAGCAGCAATGCGGTGAACTACCGCATGAACAACTGCAGCACACGCGACCTAATGTTGCTGTCCAGTTTCTTCTACAGCAAGGTTGAGATGTCCGAAGGAAAGAAAAGAGGCCCGCTGTCCATTCTGCCCCCGCAGCTGTCTTCTCTTAGCTTCAGTTTATATTTACGGATCCAGGTCTGTCGCCGTGGCTCCGCAGATGCACGCAGGGATGTTTGTAGCTACGACCGTACTTTCCTCCGTTTCTGTGCACGCAGGCAACGACGTGCACACAGGTTATAATCTGTGTATGCCTGCATGTCTGTGACTAAAGCAATTGTGTATTTACTGATGCATGCACGCTTTCGCGGAAATTTGCACGCACGTACGCATGTGTGGATGTGATGGACGTATGCTTGTGTACGTAAGCGTCAGCCCTCTCTGTGGCAGTTTGCGTGTACTGGTGCGTATATGCGTGTACGTGTCTGTACGTGCAGAGCTGCGCCGGTGCGGGCGTTTGTATTCAGGTATGTAAATAAGCTTCGGAGCATGCGTGTGAGTAAGTCTGTCTGTATGTCGCTTCATAATGCTGCGGATGTGTGTGTGTGTGTGTGTAAGTGGGTGAGTGCGTCTGTTTTTGTGCGTACATATGTTCCTATGTGTGTTATGCACGTATGTGTGTATGACGGATTTTCACCGCAAAAGTAGCACACCCGTGTACCCCTTGCAGGCGCTTTCCGCCCGCCTGCTTCCACTGCCAGAGACGAGCACATATTAAAGTTGCGTCATTGTTTGCAAGAAAACACCTATGTAAATTCACCTACGCACATATTCACGCACACGCGCGCACGCGTACAGACCTAGGCACATACACTACCACGTACGCACAGATACCTATGCGCATCTTTGAATACACATACATACCCATGCAGATGTAGATGAAAAAGTATACAGCTAACACACATCGACACGTCAGTACATTATGAATACACGTATATATTAGATACATGTAATCGCGCGCCTCACACACGTAGACGCTGCCTACGTCCACGGGTGCAGAGAACATATACCTGCGTATCGACACATACAGGCACCTCTGAGCCTCCCCAGCTACCTGTCGATATTCACGCACATTTCGTGGGCATTGCTGCTCTTGTTGCTGTAGCTGAGGTTGCTGCTGGCACGACAACTGGTGCTGTGCGGCTGCTGCCGGAGCAGCAGGTGCTGCTACTTGCGCTGCTGCTGTCGCATCTGTGCGGTGGATACACGAAGGCGTGACTGCGGTCTGCCCACGTCCTAGCAAGACAGCAGAAACCTGCGGCTTGTAGTTGGAGCCCCTGCACGAGCTGTACTACGGGAGTTACATACACGCATCTGCCTCTACTTCCGATGCAGCTACTAGCCCACCCTGCCTTGTGTGATAGGCGCAGCTGCAACGTGCACGCATACCAGAAGAAGGCAAGAGACTTTATTGTCTCGGCCGTCATGAATAAAAGCGGAGAAACGAAAAAAGTTAACTAGAATCGAAGGCAGGACAAGAGGAAGTAGTACAAGAATACGAATAAAAAGAAATGGTAGATGAAACTTACAAGGTTCGATCTACACGGAGCAGCTGCTCTCACATCAGGCCCAGCTGCGGCGCATGCAATATAAGACGGCACGTGCAGCAAAACATGAGAGAGCAGGAACAGCGCCAGGAGACAAATGCTGTAACAGCGAAGTACGAGACAGGAGGCGCAGCCGCAACAACGTCGCCAGCAGCAGCAAAAGGAGTCACGAAGCCAGAGAACCGCACCAGCAGCAGCAGAAATGCACCAGCAGAGCAAACCCGGAAACCAGAACCACGACGGCAACATAGAAACGGCAGCAGCAGTGCACTGCCACAGAAGCAGCAGCCACACACGCTGTAGGCCTTCCAGCAAGGTGTGTGCACGCAGCAGCAGCGATGGCAGTGACCGGGACACGGTCACAGCAGCATACGTGCTACGACAGGAGCACGGCAGCAGCAAGCGCTGCACCCCCTGCAACGGCGTAGCAGCAGCAATGGCCAGCGACAGCCGCGCAGCGGCAGGAGTGCCTTTGCAATTTTATGAACGCTAGTCCTGTCTGCTGCACTTGACACACGTCCTCCGCTGCAGCTCGTACCGTTTCCTCCTTGCTTCCGCAGCTTCGCATTTTGAGGAAATTGCAGTGCCGTGTGCTGCCGTGCTACACCAAACTATCACCTTCGTATCTCTGTATGTGCATCTCCTACGGGCTGGACACCGCGCGTCAACAGATGTACGTACAAGCACATACGTAAAACATACACCCACGTACAAAATACACATACACACACGTCCCTGCGCGCAGGCGAACGCGTTTGTGTACACGAAGACACTCCACTAGACAATCGCGCAGCCCGAAGGTGCGTCTGCAGTACACCGCGCGTTTCTTGATGGCGCTGGGGCGTTAGTGAAAACACCTCCTCTTCCTGCATGGCTCGCGTGCATGCCAATACCCTACTCACGCGCGTGCACAAAAAGCAGTGCAGAGAGAGACTCGTGCGTGAGTTTCTGTGCAACGCTGGTTTATACTCGTGACGCGTATCTTCTTAAGTACCCACAACCTCCATACACACGACGTCACACACGTGCAAAAACGCAGACACACATTTATTTACATATGTAGAGACAGAAAGAGACTCACGCTCACTCCTCCCATAGACACACACGTACAGGTACACACGTCTGCTGTACGTTTATACACGCATATATATATACATACGCTTAACATAAGCACACACATACACACACATATGTACCCACACTTTGCGCCGGAAGTGCGCACTAACTCGTACATATGTGCGTGTCTCGTCTCATTGAGCCAGAGGGGCGCGTCAACCCGCGTGTGCCCGTCTCGTCTCCCAGAGGCGTTCCGCCACGCCCCAAACGGGTGAGACGCCTCCTCTTCTCTTGACTGCCGCCTCTCTCCGGACAACAACATTTCTTGTCAAACGTCGACTGCCGCCCAAGCCTTCTTCTGTTTCTCTTTCTGCTTCCCCGCCATCACCTGGACTTTCCTTTCCCAGTCCTTTCCCCCTCTTCTCTTCTCTCCCCCTTTTCATCTTCCTTTCGTTCGTCGTGTTCTGCGGCGTCTGCCTCTCCTCCGCGCCTTCCCTGCGACTACGGTTTCTTCTCTTCCCTATTCTCCCCTTTGTGCGGCTCCTTCTTCTTTTTCTTCGTCTTCCGCTTTCTCTTGCCCGTTCGCTGGGTCGTCCTCTCCTCCTTCTGCTCGCTATTTATACATGTGCGTGGATGTACCTCCATACACGTGTATGTATGTATGTGTATATGCACATGCAAGTACCGTACAGACGTGTTTACGCTCATACGTACGTGTGTGTTGTAGATGCATACACGCACGTGCACGCACGCGTGACTGTCTCCTGCTTCGTTCTCCTTTGCCTTCCGATGTGCTCTCTTCGCTTTTTTTTCTCCTTTTCGTCTCTGTGTCTCTGTGTCGCTTCTCCTCCTCGTGTTTCTTCCTCGTATTTCCTGAACTCGACCACAGCTCTCCTTTGTTCCTCTTCTTTCCCGTCGCCTTTCGTGTTCTGTGTCTGCTGCTGCTGCTCGCCGCATAGGGACGGGAAGACGTGCAGACCCACCTGCTGCCCGCACCTGCACGTGATTCCTCCTCCTTCCCTCGCCCAGGCCTGCTCTCTCCGCCAGGGCGACACGCGCGACGCTCTCTTCACCTACGTAGTCCGCAGACGGACGCTGCGTACAATCTCGCCCTCCAAATATACACAGCAACCTTAACACAATACTACGCAGACACACCCCACAGCCGCACGCCAACTCTCCATATATACTCGACTGCATGACGTCGACGTCATCTATGTACATGCACAAGATTGGCTGGCCACACACAGGACAAAGCAGACCTCTATACGTAGTACGCCTACGTATACATCGTCTTTACACATACACGCGGAGCAATACGCGCATATATGTATATATAAATGTGTGTGTCGGTGTGCATGAGTATGGTAGGGACAGGCATACACACACACACACACATGTACACAAGCGGGTGCAAGCGGGTGCCCCTCGATGATCCACACCGAAGAACCAGTGGCCACTCTTCGAAAGGTAGACACGTACAAGTGGCGAGCAGAGACTCCACCGGTTTGCGACACGCACTTCCCTTGCATGCATCGCCTCCAGCCGTCAAACAAGCATGTTCTCCTGTGCGTCCACGGCCTCTCTCGAGTTGCTGTATGCTACCAGCGAGGGATGTGGACCTCTCGCACTTTCTTTCTCTTTCTTTCCACCCAGATACACGCAGCGATCACACGTGTTGTCAGGTGTACGTACACCAGAGGCATCGACACGTCTTTCTGTGCATTTCACGCGTACAACCAGACAGACGGGAGGAAAATCTCTTCCCACTGCGCGTGGACGTAGTGGGCACGAAGAATGCGTTTTGTACGGCAAAAGCGGAGAAAGAGACCATGCACAGCTCCTGCGGCTACACAGTAACGAAGTGGTCGCGAAGCGCCGCCAGGGTCTCGCTGAGGTCTGCTGCTGCTGCGCCGCTGCCGCCACCTCCATCCGCAGCAGCGGTGCCTGCAGCAGCAGCAGAGGACGCAGACGAGGAGGAGGAAGCCGAGGCCGAGTGCTGTAGCAGCAGCGCCCGCCGTTCGTTCTTGTTCGCTTGCCTGCAGCAGGCAGCGTCACACACACATTGGCCTCCTCTGGAGAAAAAGCAGCAACACCGGCCAGCAACACCGGCCTGTCTGTACACACGTGCATGCAGACGCGCAAACACCCTTCCAGACACAGGCCAGCTCGCCTGCATTTATATACGCAGGTTGGCACGTATAGACACCCGGACGCGTGTACGTACGCCTACGTTCACCCAGACGCGTGTGGCTGGCGGTTAAGGGAGTGGACCGATACGTCTGCGTACGCACACGGACATCATATCCGATGACCAGAAAAACAAGTCATGTACGCGCACAGACGGGGAAAACAAGATTTAGACGTAGACACATGTGTAGACATACACGTACAATATATGTACATGGAAACGTACACTTCTGTGTGGAGATCTTTAGCCTGTGCAGACCTTCGACAAAACCTCCATATATACATTTGTATGGACGTCTTTACTTTGTTCAGACTTCCAGCAGCACGCACACATACACATTTACATTTGAATGAACAAATATAGCTTGTGTGGACTCCCGGCAACACTGTCACATATACACGCATGTATATATATGTATATATTTTTGTGGGCAATCACAGCTTGCGCAGATTGCCAGTACAACCCACACACATCTTTTCCTCAGTGTTTGAACCCCGCCCCACGGTGGCGTGGCCCCTTCGTTTCATATATATGTACATATATATTTACATACACATATATATATACATATATATATATATGCGCACAACGGCAGACGCCTGCGTACGGACGCGATCGCGTAAGTACAGAAACACATATACTCGTGGGAGTAGTCTTGCTGGACGACATTTCCACACGTGTGTATCTCCTTGTCCACCAGAGAATTTGAAAGGTGGAAGCCGGGGCATCATAGTTGCGTCTGTTGTCATACGGAGACGTCCACACACTGATGTGTCTACATGCATGCACACCCCAAGCCTCGTGCAGCAAGATCCTCCGCTGCGAGAAAAGACGCAGCAGGGACGGGCAGGATGCGCATGCAGGGACTCCTGCAGCATAGACTAGAGGCTTGTGCACGTCGACGCATGGGGTGCAACGCTGTTCACGGAGCGAACGCGTGCTGTGACGCGTCTCACCTGATTTGCTGTTTCATCGACTTGAAGAGAAGCTTCTCCCTCTTCGCCTGCTTTTTCTTGCTGTTCCTGCTGCTGTTCACGGTTCCGGGTATGCTACAGGTGCTGCTGCCCATCCCGCTGCTGCTGCTCGCGCCGCTCTCCTCCTCTCTCTCTTCTCCTTCATTGCCCTCCTCGTCTCGCGCCCTGCATGCTCGCCCGTGCTCCGGTGCCTCTCCATCACCACGTGCTGCTGCTGCTGCTGCGTCCGCTCCTGCGGGTGCCGCCGCAACTCCTGCGAGTGCTGCCGCTCCCGCTGCTGCTTCTTCTCCGGCTGTCGCTTCTTCTTCTGTTGCTGCCCCTTTCCTTGCCGCGGTGACCGCTCCGGAAGCGCCTCGCCTCCCCACAGCTACTCCTGCCATTAGCGACAGCTTCTCGACCCCGCAGCGAGGAGGCACCCCCAAAAAGAGACTTTGTGCCTCCCTCTCCGCCCTCCCGCCTCCGCCGGAGGCTGCTGCGTCAGCAGCGCGTCCTTTCGTTCCGCCGGCTGGCGACTGGCTGTTTGCTGCTGCCGCATGCGTGCCTCCTGCTGCTGGATGCCCGCCTTCAGCCACTCCACGCAGAGCGACGCTACCTGCCGCAACGCCCCTCGCCGCCGCTGCTCGTCTGCAGCAACCATCATCGTGAAACGTGACCACCAGCCGCACGTGTGGAGACGGGAGGCTGCGGCTGCGTCTGCAGCAGCCGCTACCCGTTCCGCTCTTACTGTTGCTGCTCGTCTTGGGGCTGTCGCCGCTCGTACTGCTGCCGCCGGTGATGCTGCCACTCCTGTTGCTACTACTGCTGCCGCTCACGCTGCTGCGTCTGCTGCTAAGCTTCTTCTGGCCGCAGCCCCTGTCCATGTAATGCAGTGCCAGTTTGCACAGCAACGGCTCTCTGGTCTCTGTCACGCTTTCTTGCTGTTCTCCCCTCCTACGTATCCTCCCCGCTGCTGCAGCTGCTTCTTCTTCTCCTCCCTGCGGCTGACACCACGGCAGTGCTCTGTCCCGCCCGTGCCGGTCCTTCTCTTTCCCTCCTCCGCCTTCTCCTCCTTCTCGTTGCTCTGCGGGACGTGCTGCCTCTCCTGCGAGTGCCTCTGTGCCCTCTCCGACCGCAGCAGCTCGTGCTGCAGCAGCAGCTCCTGGCACCGTTCCTGCTGCTGTGCGTCCTGCAACAGCAGCAGCGAAGAACGACTTCACCACTTGGTCTACGTAGGAATTCTTCAAGTACGTAGGAGAATGGCAGCAGACAGGCAACACCGTCTGCGCCTGCTCGGTGACTACGTAGAAATACTGGCCCTTCGTTAGCGGGCGTGCTGCCGCTGGTGCTCCCTCAGCCGCAGTCGCGGTCGCTTCTCCTCCTCCTGTGTGTTCCTCTCCTGCTAAGGCTGCGGCTGCTGCTACGGCTACGTGTAGTCGCGTCGCCGCTCTGCTGTCTCCTGCACGCGTTGCTGCAATGCTGGGCTCTGCCGCCGCTGCTGTTCCCGTCTCTGCTTCTAGGGAAGCGCCGAGCTGCTGCTGTGTCCCTGCTGCAGGGGGGAGCGCCGAGAGATCCGCTACCTGCCGCATCCTGCTGCTGCTGCACCTGCTGCAGCTCTGCGAAAGCCGCGTACCCACAGCAGCCAACACCTGCGAGAGGGGAGCAGCACTTCCTTGTGAAAAACACTTCGCTGCTGCAGCACGGGACCCCACACCAGCGATCACCCGCTTTGCAGCCGAGACTGCTACAGGAATACCAGCTGCAGTTGCAGACCCATCACCGGCATAAGCCGTAGCGGCAGAGCCATCACCGGCAGAACCACCAGCAGCAGCGCCTTTAACAGCACATCCATCTGCAGCAGAGTCGTCAGCAGCAAAAGACAGCGCCTCACGCGCGGCGGAACCCACAGACGCAGCGCTTCTCTGTGGCGCAGCAGTTTGTCGAGTTCCGGGGAAAGCCCCTCTCGATGCGTCGTGCATAACAGCAGCAGCAGGGGAAACAGTTCTTTCTTTCCAAGTGAAGCCCTGCTGCTGCAACTGCACGAGCAGTCGCTTCTCTGCTGCAACGGTTGCAGCAGGAGGACGCAGCAGTGGTGTACACCATCCACAGGCCGCATGCTGCTGCTCTCCCCAAGACAAGTAGTCTTGCCTCCCTGACATGCAGCCGACTTCCTCTTCTGATGCAGTGCTGCTGCTGCGTACGCCTGGTGAACGCAGGAGACTGCAGTGGTTGCAAGAGCACCTGCCGCACGCGCAGAACGACCTGCTGCTGCTGCGTCTGCTGCTGGTGCTGCTAGCTGCGAGGGCGGGCGAGCCGCCACCGGCGCAGGGTGGTGTATCACTAGATCTAAGTCCCGTCCCCGCCTCCTCGCTCCCACTGCCGCGTCTGCTCGCGCTCCTGCTGCTGCCGGCATCGGTGCTGCTGCTGCTGCTCAGCCGGCTGCTCGGCTGCGTGCTGCTGCTCCTGCTGCTCCAGCTGCTGCTAAAGGTGCTGTTGTCGCTCGGCCCGCTGGGACTGGTCGCCTTCCTGCCGTCTGCAGCTTTGCTGCTACTGCTCTTGCTGCTGCTGCCGCTCCAGGACGGCCTCTCGATACTATCCTGCGACGCGGCAGAACGCAGGCGCGGGCCTTCTTCAGCCGGCAGCAGCAGTTGCTGCTCCCACATGCCAGCAGCTTCTTCCTCCCCTTCGAGGTGCGTGCTTCCACTGCTGTTGCTCCTGGTGCTACTGCTATTGCTCCTGGTGCTGCTGCTGTTGCTACGGACGCTGCTTCTGTGGGTGCTGCAGTGACTGTTATCCAAGCTGCTGTTGCTGCGAAGGCTCCGCTGCGCCCGTCTCCGGCTGGGGCTTACGCCGCACTCGCAGGCATGCTGCAGCACCACCTGCAGCGAGAGAGCTAGGTGTGGGGCCCGCGCAGCAGTGCCGGCGAGTGCCGCGCCAGTACATGCTGCAGTAGCGCAGCAGCAGCAGCTACAACCCGAGCAACTCCCGGACGATGCACGCACCACCGCCGCCGCCTCTTCCTCGTCGCTGTCCCGCACTGATGCTGCCCGTCTCCGCAGACAGTCGAGAGCAGCTCTTCGATATTCAAGGTGCGTCGGCAGTGAAGAACGAAGAACCCGGTCTGCAGCAGAGCCTGCTACTGCAGCTGCTACTCTTCCTCCTCCTCCTCCTCCACTTCCTCCCTCTGCTGCTGCTGCTCTTCGCGACGAAACTGCTGGTGCCGCTGCTTCTTCTATCCGTTCTCCGTTTGCTCCACGCGCTGCCCCTGCCTTGTCGCCTGTTGTTGCTGCTCTCGCTTCTGCTTCCAATTGTGCGACTGCTCCTCGTGCTGCCGCAGCAGCGCGACGCCCCCTGTCTGTCTCTTTCCCTCGTGCAGCCGCAGCAGCGACTGCTTTGCCTGCAGCCTCAGTCCCTGACATCGCTGCTTCTTCTCGTCCTGCTGCTCTTCTACCCCCTACGGCTGCTATTCCTCCTGGTCCAGCTGTGTCCATCGATATCTCTTTTGCAGTTCCTGCCGTGTGCGTTGCTCCGGCAGCAGAAACGCGTCGCACGCCACTGCTGCTGGTGCTGTGCGTCTTGCCCTTCCGGTTGTCCCGGCTGCTGACTTCTGTCGATCGCAGAAGCCTCACCGAGCTATAGTGCTCTTGGTCTGCGTGATACGCCAGCTGCAGACACGGGTGGGCGTCGCTGAAGTTTTGCATGCGCCAAATCTTCCACCCTTGGGACCTGTTTTTGCCCGTTCCTCCTGCTGCTGCAGCTTCTGCTGCTGCTGTTGCCGCTGCTGTCGCTGCCACTACAGCTGCTGTTGCTGCTGCGGCAGTGTCCTCCTCTTCGTCTCCTTCCGCGGCTGCTGCGGCGTCTCCTGCGGTAGCTGTTGCTGCCTCTGGCGTGGCTGCAGCATCCTCAGCTGCCGCTGCTGCAGCAGTGGCAGGCGTTCCAGACTGCTTGCTGCTGCTCGACTGCTCGCGTTCCTCTTCTTCAGTAGTCGCTGCTGCAGTTGTCGTTTCTTCGTCCCGTTGGGTGCCGCTGCTGTTGCTGCTTCCCCAGAGCTGCTGCGTCGCGACGCCGCCTCCCCTGCTGCTGCTGCTGCCACAGCTCTCCTTATCCGTCGCAACGGCAGCAGCAGCAGGTGCAGCAGCCGGTGAGCCGCAGCACGCAGACGTGCTGCCTTCTTGATCTTCTCGTTTGTAGCGCCTACACTCTTCTTCCTCATCCTCTTCCTCCTCTTGCTTCCGCGTGTCCGGGGAAGACGAAGAAGAACTCCCTGTTGCAGCATGTAAGCGCTCGTAAAGGGACTGCTTCGCTGCTGCAGCATGCGCTCTGCGTTGGCGTTCCTGCCGAAGCCACTGCTGCTGGGACAGGTGAGCCGCGGCTGCGACAGCAGGAGCGCCGCTGCTGTTCCTCGTGCCTCGTCGGCCGCCTCGCTGCTGTATGCTGCTGCAGCCGCGATCCGCTTCAAAGCTGTTGCTTCTGCTTCGATTGCAGCTGCTGCTGCCGCTCTGTCTCCTCCTCCGCCGGCCGCTACTGCTCTTGCGATTTCGGCTGCTTCCCCCGCTGTGCCCGTGGTGGCTGTGGCTGCTGCTGCTGTAGCTGCTGCTGTAGATGCTGCTAAAGCTGCCGCTGCTGTTGCTGCACACGTGAATAAGCAGATTGACTTTGAACGCCTGACTCAAGGCTTGCAGTTCCATCTGCCCTCCCCAGCTCCCGGGGCGTTGCATGCGTCTCAGGTAGCTCTCAAAGGAGTCTCCCTCTTCTTCCGATAGAAAAGCAGCAAAGTCATCTGCATGCGCCTTCATGTAGGCAACCGCTGCTGCTCGGTAGCGCAGGTGCTGCTCCTGCTGCCCGCAGTGTTGCTCTGCAAAGGCTCGAAAAAGGCAGTTGCCATCGGGGACGATGTGCTGCAGCTGCAGCCCGTGTTCTCGCAGCTGCGCCGCGAAGCTGCTGTTGTTGTTCTTGCTGCTGCTGCTGCTGTTCCGCCCGCCGGCCCCGCTGCTGCTTCCCCTTCCCCACGCCTTCCCCCAGCCCACATTCTTGTTGCTGCTCCTGCTTCCCGCACCGCCCTTCCTGCTACAGCTGCTGTTGCTCTTGTCGCCCCTTTCACTGCTCGAAAGCGCTGCGCTACTGCTGCTGCTGCTGCTCGCAGTCTTGCTCGCGCCGCTGCCCTTCGCCGCCTCGTCCCCGCCGTCACTGCCTCCCGGCGGATCCTCGAAGCAAATTTCCACCTCGTAAGTCGGAGCAACAGCACCAGCAGGGCACGCAGCAGACCCCACACCGCAGCAGCGCGGTGCCTTGCCCGGTCTCCGAGCCTTCTCCTCCTTCTTTAGCAGCCACGCTTCCTTCCCTGACCCCTGCTTGCTGCTGCTGCCGCTCCTCTGTGACTCAGATGGACTCGACGCCGCAGTCGAGTCCCGCTGCTTCTTACGCTTCTTCTCGCTGCGGCGGCTCCCCATGCTGCCCTCCTGCTGCTCGCTCGACAACATACAAATTCTCTCTCCTTCACACGCAGCGACACACAAGCATGCTGCTTGTTACACACGGCTACCTTTCCAGCCACATACCGACACCCAGACCCTTACAAAAAAGGTGCATATACATATATACCTATATATATACACCCTAACACACACACAGCTATGAACATACACACATACGTACACCTGTGCACACGCATAAGCACATCCATATCCACACAGCGGGGGTCATGTACACAAACACGTATATACGTCTACTTGAACAGTCGCACACTCTCTCAACTCGTATGTACATATACAAAGACGTCTACGCATTTGTATATATATGGATGGATATACATACATGTGTGAATACGGGCAGGTGCGTATATACAATTTTACTGTATAGCGGGACGCACGAATGTGCAAGTACGTGTCCGGCCGCGTGACTTCTGCGCAGGACGAAGTTTCGACGAAGCGCTGCGTCGTTTCTGCGATGGCCAGCATAGGGCAGCAGCAGCTCCTGCTGCCCCTCCTTCTCTGTTCCCCCCCTGCAGCGCGGCGGCTGACGTGGCGAAGGGCGTTGCTCGACTTCCGCGGGTGTCCTGCCAGCGGTGGACTGGTGCTGCTGCGGCTGCACCTTCTCCTTGCCTCTCCTCCTATTACTGCTGCCCTCGCCTCACGTTGTCGCGGGAGCCGGCGCCGGCGCCAGGGTGCTGCAGCTGCTGCTGTTGACTGCTACGGAAGAGCGCTACGACGCCCCGGCGTGTTTCCGCTGCTCCTGCTGTCTTCTCCGCCCGCGTCATCCCTTTTCCGCGGTCCCGCGCTGCCACACCTGTGCCGCTTCCTGCTCCTTTTTCGCACGTCGTCGCGTCCTCCCGGCGTAAACTCCAGAGGAGCAGTGCCTACAAGAACTGATCTGTAAAATGATACGTACGTATGTGCTGCTGTAGATATGTAGATATATAAATATATACACGGCTGCCAGCAGCTCGCGAACTGCTGCGCTGGCGGCAGAGGACAGCAGGCTGCAGCGGCACGGAGGAAGAGGGGCACCTGCAGAGCTCCCTGGCGTGCGCGCTCCAGTGCAGAGGACAGCCTCACGCATATGTGAGAGAGGGAAACGTCGGCCGCAATGCTGGACGCATATAATATACAGACACGTACACACACATATACATATTTTGTACCTACAGAAGGCACGAATGGAGGGTGTGCGTACACCTGCACACGCAGTCTTGATGCTACTTCGTTTCTGCTGCGAACTTCCTGCGTGCACGGTGCCGTGTGGCCACGGCTGTTCGCGGCAGCAGTGAAGGCAGCGGCGGCGCCTCACACCGCAGCGACAACACCCTGGACAGTGACGTTCTCACCGGTGCTGCTGCTGTTGGTTTTGCTGGTGTTTCCGTTGTTGCGCGCTCCGGGCGGTGTTCTTCAGCCCTGCGGCCAGGACGGCGAGAACAACCTCAACAGGGGGACGCGTAGGTCGGCGTATCGTGGAACTCGTCTCTCGTGTTGCTCTGGACACGGAAAAAAGTCCGAACAGCAGCTTCTGCGGCAGCGCTGCAGCGTCTACAACGCGCTGCAGTGCTGCGCCCCCTGTGTTCTTAAGCCGCAGACGCACGACGCAGTCTACGGGGCAGCAACAGCAGCAGTGGCAGAAGAGAGGCAGGGGTGGACTGCAGGGGAGAACCCGCGCCGCCTTCTCTTATCGCCGCGAAACTAGCAGCAGCAGGAGCCGGGGCAGTTTGTGCAGCCCAGGACCTCAGTCCGCTGAGAGGCCAGAGTGGGCCTCTCTCTGTCCTTTCGGCGAAAGTCCCCGGCGGCGGAGAACGGAAGCTGCCGTCTTTGTCGCAGACGCGCGTACTCAAACGCATCTAAACTGGATGCTCTTTCGTTTCCCCTTCCATCCCGTGTCTCTGCTGTCCTTGCAGCAGTCCAGCTCCGCATGCGTTGCAATTCGGAAAGAAGAAAATAGCGTGGATTGCTGCTGCTGGACTGCCCTCGCAAAGAATTACAATGCTCCGGAGCTGCCTGGAGACTACGGCGTTGCAGCGATTCCTTCTGCCAGCGCTGTGCTGCTACTTGTGACGGTTGCCATTGCTGGTGGTACAGGTATGTGAATGCTGTCGCTGTGCTGCCAACGCGCTTGTCCGATACGGTGCTCCTGCGACTGCTGGCGCAGCTGCTGCTGCTGCTGCTCCTCGAGCTCGGCCAGTGCTCGCCTACTCGTACCACCACTACCCTCCTGCCGACGTGCTGTGCTGCTGCCGGTCCTGCCGCTACTACTACTTCTACTACTGCCTGGCGCTGTGCCGGTCTCTGCTGCTGCTCGGACTGCTCTGCTGGAATCATTTCAACCTGTGCCGGTGCTGCGTTGCCGGCTGGCCCAGCTGCCGCTGTCGTGTGGTGTTGCTGCCAGCATTATCGGCCCCTCTGGTGCTGCTTCGTGCTGCCGCGACAGAAAAAGTAGGCGAACACGGACGCCTGCTCCGCGTGCTCGAGAAAAGGACATGTGGTAGCGGAGAGAAGAAGCAGGGTCCGCAGAGAAGAATACACGGCAAAAAAGGTGCTAGGAAAAGGAATGCGGTGCGCGTGTGCTACTACACTGTCCGGGAGCATACACGCGACTCTTGCAAAGGCGCTGCTGTGTGAAGCTCGGGGTCAGCAACAAGCCCTGCCCGCAGCGGTTGCGCGAACTCAGCTCCTCCACCAGCCGTTCGCGCGGGCTACGGACCAGCGGCAGCATTTGCCAGCGACAGCAACGGCCATCGTGATGATACTCCACACTCGCCAGCACTGCGGCACGTCGCAATACTGCAGCCCATCCTCGCTCCACGACAAGAAGTGCCCGTTCCAGCAGCATCAACAGCAGCGAGAGACAGAAGAACAATAGCAGAGAAGGATCGCAGCGTAGTAGTAGCAACTCAAGCGGCAGCACCAGCGATGTGCGTGAGCGCATCACAGTAACAGTACTGGTCGTTTTCCACCTTCGCGACGGACACACACATCCGGAAGAAAAACTGCACACGCAGTGGGGCATTGACCGCAGCAGCATGAGCCAAGGCGCACGCGTCGCCACGCCGCGCTCAGCGGGCTAAAGAATCAATAGCAGCACAGACCCTTCTGAGTAACAGTCGAATGCAGAGCCAAATCGACAGCAGCGGTGACGAGGAACCTGAGATGACCACCCACAGCAAAAGCTCAAGAAGACGGCAAGGCTCTGCTGCGAAGGGCCGTGGCTCGCGGAACATTCTCGCGCACACTTACACAGACACGGGTGCTACTGTGCGAAACGTGACAGATGACACAGCCGATGAAGCAGTGGCAGACGCATGTGAGGGAGGGGACCACGCCCTACTGGCTGTCCATTAAGTATTTCACGGAGATCTACAGTAACAGTCCTGCGTAGCAGGCCGGGTCGATGGCGGCACTTTCACGGAACGCAGGCCCTCCGCTAATGCGCCGGCACTATTAGCCGTCCTCGTACCTGTGTATATGCGTCCGGAGGTGAATGTGATACGGGCTGGACTCTGTACAGAATTGTGCCTGCTTATGTTCGAGTTCATGCAGGAGACAGACGTGAAAATACAGTACAGGCGCACTGGTAGATACCCTCGTCATTACGCTTACACAAGTACCCAGTATCTTAAAACATGTAGTAGGTTCATTGTGTGCACACGCACGTATATTCGTGTGTGTATATACGTATGGCTGCGAACCTGGATGAGAGTGTATTCACGTGCACGTACGTGTGCAACAGGCATGCAGACAATACACGCCGCAATGCAGAAGAAAAATTACGTGAAGAAAAATTACGTGAAGAAAAACTACGTTTGGAAAAATGGGTGGTGCACCATCTATGTACGTGGTGGACGTCGACACATCAGCATCCACACCGATAGAATACCAGGTGTCTAAATCTCTCCTTCGGTACTATACAAATGCACAACGACGTCTACACGCCTGCATCCGTCAGAGTGTACATTTAGAGAGAGACGCAGATCTATGCACAGGTCGCGGATGTGTAGGAGGGGCACTGTCCACCTTCTAACGCTCGACACCGATCTATATAGAGATTGCGTGTGTGCAAACATCTGGAGGGAAATACTGTCCAATTTGTAACGCTCTCCATCGTGAGAAAGCTGTGAGGTGAGAGCACCTGGAACATACGCCCGCTATATATATATACTTATATATGTATATATATATATATGAAAAGCAGACGATGGAACCGTCTGGACAAATTTCCACATATATATATATATATATGTAAATGGATGTCTTTTATTTATATGTATGTGTCCTTGTCAGTGTTTCTATGTAGATGCTACATTCTGAGACAGTCACAATATGCCTGCGTGTATATGTACATGTCTGTGTGTTCAGATCCTTACCTTTTACATATGTGTGAGTAAGCGGATGACACGTTGTGAACAACGGAATAACCACAGTTGCGAAAGCGTTAAATTCTTCTGCAGTAGATCCCATTTCATATCTCAACCTGCATGCAAACTCCTACATGCCCACGCACAGATACGTACACATATACACAAATATATATATATATATATACGTATATATATGTATATATACATGTATGTATATATATATATATTATGCACGTGGATGACACGTAGTGATATACATACACACTATTCGCATAGAGTTCGCTCAATGATACAACGCAGTTTTTCTGTGTCTATTTCCGTGGTCACACCTGTGGAAAGTCCTTTTGCCACAGATGAAGTTTTAAGTGCATCGTGAACTCACTTGTGTGTATACATGTCCGTTTACGTGCGCCTTCAGGCAGGCAGTTTATGCCTGTCGCCCTCTCTAAACAGGTGTGCCTATATTTGTCGGTGCACGCTTGTGCACAAGCCGGTAGGTTTGCTGTATTCCGACCAAGATGGTATACTTTTAGAGGTCAGTAGGCGCGACACAAAGAAGACACCTATTTTCTAGTATCAGAGGGAAATTCGGGGCGGATAGCAATTATGATGGACAATCAGACGTTTGGATCTCCTATCTTCGTGTACACCCACCTACGTGTGCACACATGAGTATAGATACCGATGTATGTAGTCGTGTGTATTTCTACACGCGTTATACGTATACATATATATATATATGCGCTGGTAATGGATCCTACACTTGCGTGATGGCTGAGGGTTGAATCTGAATTCCTCTTTTCTCCTTCCTACCTCTATATATCCACATATATAAACATGGGCATAAGTATATTCTTTATGCCTAGAGCACACCCGCGTACGTAGATCCTACAGATATTCGCGCATGCACACAATCCGGTATCTACATACACCTATGTATTTCTTTCTGGCTTTCACACTAGTGTATGCATGAAACAACATTTCCAGAAACCAAGCGCACGCCAGGACAAGGCCCCTTGGCCGACGTCAAGGGCAAATCATGACATGGACACGCTCAAACGTGTACACCGTGCAGGTGGCTCTCGAGGATGCAGTTGTATTGTGCATTTCCTACCAGCAGCAACTGCCGTAACCCCGGCGGGAGCAGCGCAGCACCCGCATTTCGACTAGGCGCGGCACAACCTCTAGCAGCAACAGCAGCACCACCAGGAAACGTCTGTAACTGTCGCTTTTACTCGTGCGGCATGAGCTAGCTGGTGAAGTGTCTTACAGAGAGGGAGCCTGCCAAAGACGGGCGGTGATTCCCTTGTTGTTTTGCGTCTTCAGCTGCAGTACAGAGATTTGGATGGAAGTGCACGAACCCCGCAGATATGTACTCTATCGCGAAAGAACGCCGGCACCGTCCTTTCATAAATAAATAAAGAGCGTAACACGTTTGCTTTCTGTCTCTAAGAAATGACTAATACTTGCGTCCAGACGTGGAAATGTACATACGTAACTGACTGCAGGATAACGCAGGTGTCCCACCTATATCGGGAGGAGTACGCAATATAGAAAACAACAGGCCTACACCGTCTCAACGCTTGGTGACGCTTTAGTGAAGTCGAGTATGCTTACAAAAAACTACTACATTTATTCATACAGAAGTCCGCAAATATGGAAGTACACTCTTCTAAGTATGTATATAAATACATATATCCACCTGTCATGTGCCTCTCGTGTATACACGTATACCCATGTTACACATAAATACGTGCATGCATACATCGCCTGGTATAATTCTCCTCCACGAATACGTACGTATTTTTTACGGAGGACGATTGTCTCACACACACACACACACACACTTGTACGTACAACTACATGCACTTCACGTGTACTGTTTTGAACATATCCTATGTTCTACCAAGATCCCGCCAGTATGTAATAGAATGTAACAGTGAGCACAAGGCTCAGGGTACTACGTCTTATAAACAACGCGCTTCCGGTTAAATTCATGCGCCTGCAGATACCGGCCGATGGGTATCGACGGACCCGCCCTGACGCACACTGCTTCACTCAGGCCGTATTTCTTCCGTACCACACCACTTTCGAACTGCGCACGCAATTTCCCGCTTGTCCATATATATATATATATATATGTAGATATACTCACGGTATACAGGTAGGTGACCGTCCCAGGAGCTGCAACAGGCTTCTTCAACTCACTTAAGACGTTTTTCTACAGAAAACGAGATCATATATAACTTCATTGTTGCCTCTCCCTGCGGCAGATACCCACGCCAGTCTCCGTGTGTTCTAGTGTGCCAAACATACATCGCTTAACATGCCCGCAAACTTGATACTGATGTTGAGTCTCGGTGAATCATCACTGTTTCTACATGCCCTTGCGAACAAAACAGTGCACCATGCAGCTGCCCTTCCAAGCACGCAAAGGATGGACTGCTAAGCGACGACGCAGGACCTCAGGAAGGTGTCGTCGAGCTCCTTCGGTGTGTTCGCGCAGGCGTCCTTGCCTATCCAGGTTACCCTTTTCCGACTACACGGAAGTGTACGTTCAGTCCCACTTCATTTCGCTGACAGGCTTTAGAATACACGTGTGTATGGGGCAGCACCTGTATATACACACCCAGGTATATGCAGCGAAAAGGCTAAACGCAGGTGCACGAATATCTGGTAAGTTGGATACGGACATGAACCCAAGTACCCAGGTGCGCGTTCTGTTGTTCAGATGCGTACTATCCCACTCTTTCAAACTCAGGCACCACTGACGACGCGAATCAAATGCGTCTGGAAGTCCGCGTCTGCGTCAGCAACGCAAGACGTACACAGGATGCTGCTGCGTTATCTTCTGCTACACCTACGTAGATGGGGGGTCGACTTGTATTTTCTGTTGCTGTGCGTGGTGCAACTGTAAATAGCATCATGTAACTTGCGGTCCACACTAGTTGATAGAAGGTGAATCACGCGCGCCTGCTCAGCTATGAATTACATTTGTGTGCCCTGTGTGTGAGACGACGATACTTGCGCCGGCTTGAAAAGCTGACAGAATACACGCCCACGCGAACAAATGTCCCTGCGTACCAAGGTGTAAACAAGACCAGCATGTAAGGCGGTATAACGTGACATGCACACCTTATGCACTTGAATGCAACACATCGTCAAACCACTGCCTTGTGGGTTGTGGCTTGGGAGACTCGTGATCAGCCTCGGTCCGCAAATGCAAACTCTTTACGAAGACACAGATACATATCTAAGAAGGCACGGCAGCCGACGTGCCCTCTCTTGCATCCCTCAACTACGTGTGACCAACGACACACCCGTTGCGAATCCACCTAAGCAATACACGTCTATGGCGCTCACAAAATTACTCGCATACAGTAGAAGTATCTGAACATGCAGATGAGCTAAAATCAGCTTTGAAAGATACTAACGTAAGAACAAAAGGAGGATCAAGACTGTCCGTTCCCCGCCGTGTACACACACTGCTCCCGCGGCCGTTCACAGTGATGTGCTGCAAGCACAACCCACTGTACACTCCAGGCCGCTCACACGATGTCCCGGTGTAAGTACACCACCTAGACGTCTCCGATTCATGAGTTCTTGACAGGATGCTGCACACCACACAGATGCTTGCCGTACGCGTAGATTTCACCCTGGCAGTGCGTGTTGCTCTGTTGCACGTACAGCACCACGTTGTGTGGCTTTGCTCACATAATTCAGCGACGCGTCATCCAACGCTGTCGCTTCTAGGCTCATATGACTTCGCCGCATGACCACCCTTCCTCCCGTACGTAATGACGTATACAGAGGTTGATATGTTGTGGTACGCACACCATAATAAGCGCCGTTCCCCTCGGAGGGGCACACCCACACATCCGTACACATTCGTACTAAAAGAGAAACGCCCGTGTAAGCTGGTCCGCGCAGTTGAATTCGCCGTGAACGAATCGCTCTCATACGCTACGTCTTCCAAATTGCTTGCACGTACACACCACACGCGTATGCTAGCTGTCACGTACGAATCCAGAGTACGGACACAAGACGTGCGTGGCCTGCATTTCCATTTTAACTGTTTCACATATTTGTGATTCGAGCCCGGCGCTGCCGCGCTACCGGACTTTGTTTCCGCAGCACGAAGCGCAGGAATAGGATATCTCCATCATCCTTACGCTGCTTCGTTTGCCACACACGGGAAACATTGTTAAACCAAAGCCATTCACACGCGTGCACCCATGAGACGGCTTGCTTGTCTTTCGCGCACTCGGCAGCGAACTCAACCCCTACAACAACAACTAGGAGATCTATTCAGTGACCAAGAACACACATACCAACGCCTTCACAAATAAACGTCGACATCAACGCATCACCCTCGAACACAGAAAAAAGATTCACATTACCAGTCCCCCTCAACACGTACAGCCACCTCTATGGAAGGTACGTATAAAAGCCGTCTTCACAAATAAACGTCGACATCAACGCATCACCCTCGAACACAGAAAAGAGATTCACATTACCAGTCCCCCTCAACACGTACAGCCGCCTCTATGGAACGTACGTATAAAAGCCGTGTAGCTCGCCCCGGAGACGCGTATGCGTCTCTGGCCGTATTACTCCCCAAGCACAGGCGGCTGAATAGCCGTAGGGCCACAGTGCCGACTTCCTCGTGCTGCCGGTAGCGTAAAGTTGCCGATCAGCCACACGTACACACACGTGTACTACAAATACAATATACAGGCATACACGCTTCCGCGCGGACGTCTAGTTGTATCCAGACAGATATGTTGTATGCAGAGTAAAGGAACTCAGTTGTTCACCAACGTCCGCCTACCCACTTACACCACGTGCAGCCACAGAGATGCGTACTACAAGCTGTAGAAGCAAAACCGCTACATGGAAACCCGCGAAGGCTCCTGCAAATTCAGTACAGGGAGAACCCCACACCAACGCACACCTAGTTGATGGAAGAACATACGCCCACAGAAGATTTGAAAGCGGTTCTGCCCCTGCTGGCGGTGCGATTATGTGGGCAGCTCTCTTGCTACGATGCATACGTAAACCTCGGATGAATTTCAGCCACACATTTCTCTCCTCAGAGCTGGAAATCTCCCCCGCGGACTGGAAGTCCTAACAGCGGGGCGCATGCATGCGCAGCACAGGCTTGACAGCAGGCAAAAATGTCAGTCACAGGCCTCACACATACCTACGTGCTGCAGAGGACGCACATACGTGTTTTTCTGTAAACCATTCCTAGTATGCAGAAATGATACTTGAATGTACGCACACATATATGTATATATATGTACATATAACTTTACACGATGCGCACTCTGCAAACCACCAGAATAGGCCCACGCACCAAACGAGGCAAGCAGCCTGCATGCGTCCATTCAAAGAGCGAGCAGCGATTCTTCAGTCGCTACTACCCGTCGGCGGCACGAAGCCTCTCGACGCATCAACGCAGCGTGACGCCGCTTCTTTCCATTCATGTGCACCCATATATATACACATATATAACATATATACACATACATATATAAATACACATCAGGTCACCGTGTAAACCCGAGTAGCCCCCTCCTCCTACATTCAGGATTCTACATTGCCGCGAAGAAGCACACATGCGCACTAAATTATGTGGCGCCTCTAGACTACGAACACGATGGGGAAAAGACTCAAAGAAGAACGCGACAACATCCAAGTCCGCGCGATAAAAACCCCGTGCAGTCACAAACTGGTGTACCATCGCAGACTGAAAAAAGGGCTACTCGGAACACGCCGGACCGTCCCAAGCAGTGGCAGGCCGACACGGCGGCGGCGATACACGTCCACAGATGATCCTCGGTTTTGTTGCTGCAGTGTTTCTGTCCCCTCACATATACGCGGAGTGCCGACCCACACAAAAGTACAGAGAACCGCCTTCCCGGCCACGCGCAGGGACGTAGGAGATACGTGCATGCAAAACTGCCCTTTGATGAAAAAAAGACGCTGAGAAATCAAGCCGTCCCACCAACACTCGAACACGCGCATACCACCCTCACGCGCCACTGTCGAATCGGTCGCATGCTGCTCTCCACACAAGAAGAAACAGATGCTGCTGTGCGTACGCGACGCCTTCACAGCAGCACGGCGTACCTCTCGAAAATTGCAGTCGACTCCACCGCCACTTCTTCATTTCTATGGACACATCACGTCCTATCTACAGTCCTCCGCCTCACGTGTCTACACGTGGGTGTACATGTACGTACACGCATCACCTCAACACATATACACAAATTTATATATGTACATACACACATATCAATCGTTACGTATACATATATATACAGATACAAACAGACACGCAAACCTCTCTATCTCCCTGTATATATATATATATATATGTACGCATGCATACAGACCAATCTCTGCGTACATATATATACATACAGAGCTGCTAACCTCTCTCCCTACACATATATGTAGGCCTGCGGAGAAGGTTTCTGCTCAGGTAAAATGGCGGCCCCTCTACACTTCACGTGATAAGCTAATCACCGCAGCCACCCCTACATGAGTGCCCTCTCCCGAGACGCTTATTGCAAGATGTCTATCCATACATATGCACAGGCGTGCACGGTGCACACGGCACTGCTGTGCGCGCCCCTGCTTGCGTCCCAGCAGGCCCGTTCATTTTCTGAGGTACCGACTGCTGCCCCAACAGCGGCGTGCTCTTGCTGTTGTCAGCAGCAGCAGCAGCAACACCAGCAACAACGTCATTACCGCTCCTTCTTTTTCACTTCTCTCTGACTTCCTGCTGGCACTTCTCCTCGACTTTTGCTGCGTGAAAGGTTTGCTTCGGCTGCTGCGGGTGCGCCACGACGTCTGTGTCTGCGGCGTTTGCTGCGTTGTCGCCTTCTGCTACTGCTGTTGCTGGCGCATGAGAGGTCGCCCCTCCTGCGGAACCCGAAGACGCAAGTATCGCTGCTCTGCTGCTGCAACGAGCAGCAGCTTTTATGGCACCTGCGGCCAGCGCCGCCGCCGCTCCCAACGCATCCGCAGCTAACGCCACCGGGCCTCTGCAGGCCCCTGCGCCGCTGCTGCTGCTGTTACTGCGTCCTCCTGCGGCAGGTGGCACGACTGGCGAGTCCCCTACGCCGCACGTGTCTCGCCGCGTGCTGCGCTTCCCTGCCGCAGCAGAAACAGGCGATTTCTCATCTCCCCCCCCTCCTGCTGCTGCAGCGGGTACTACTGCTGCTGCTGTTCGTCCTCCCCCTCCTGCCCCACCTGCAGCTCGTTCTGCACGTGCAGCACCCACACGAGACGACGGCGTATCCTCACTCTCGTCCTTCTCCTTCTTCTCGTTGCCGGGTGTTTCCGCGTCCCAAAAAAACCCGTGTTCCCTCGGGGTCGTCCACCTGCTGCTGCTGCTACTGCCATCGCCATTCCTGCTGTTGCTCCTGCTGCTGCTGGCGTTGTCGCTGCTATCCCTCAGCAACGCCGGAGTGCGGCGACTGCTCGCCCCGCCTCGTTCTCCTCCTCCGTTCCTGCTGCCGCTGCGCCCCCCACGCGCTGCCCTGTTGCAGCCGCCGCTGCTCCTCCCAATGCCGCTGCCACCGCACTCTGCTCTCGCGCTGCTGTCGTCCCGATCTGCGCTTCTCCCGTTGCTGCTGGGACTGCAGCTGTTCCTGCTGCTGTTGCACACTACTGAGGTCTGCTGGATTCTGCTGTCACTTGTTGCTGGCTCCCACTCAGTATGAGCATGCTCGGCAACAGCGCCGGCGCACGATGTTGCAGAGGCGGACGGCGGGAGTGCTTCTGCCGCATCACCAGCCCCGGCGCTGCTGCCGCTGCGGCTGTTCGTGTTGTCGCTTGCTGTTCCACTCTGATGCAGCAAGGAGGAGCACGCGATGGAGTTCTTGCATGCGCGGAGTCTATCTGAAGGCTGCGCTTCATCTTGTTCTCCTTTTCTTCCTCCTGCTGCTGCTGTTCCTGTCGACTCTGAGGACCCTACCACTGCCGCACTGGCGCCGCCCTCTGAAGCAGTGACGTACTCGTTACTGTTGCTGCTTTCCTTGAAGGCAGGAACAGGCTCTGGCGCTGCCGCTGCAGCAGACGGTCCAGCTGCCGCCACAGAACCGCTGCTGCTGCTGCTCACGCCGCTGCTCTCGCTGCTTCTTTTACTGTTGCTGTTGCTGCCTTCCGAGGGAGAAGAATTTAGCAGCAGCAGCAGCGGGTCTCCCCCTTGCTTCACTGCCTGTTCTTCTGCTTCGATCTGCACGCACCAGATTCACACAGACATATAACCCAAGCGCGCCACGCTACACAAAAATGGGCTACGACTTCTCTGTTGCTTCCCTTTATCATCCACACACATATATCCATATATATGTATATGATGTATCCGCGTGTATACAGGCACACACACACACATGCAGTTACACACTTAAACCTGAATACACGTGTACACCCCCTCACATCGACACACATGTATACACACCTGTACACCAAGCTTCTTCACCTTTTGCTCTACAAAAAAATACACATATGTATGTATACGCGTATACACACGCGTACACACATGCAAACAGAGATACACATACACATATATATTCCACCACTCGTCAGGTGTGTCTGATACCGTCACACAGATACACACACATACATCAACTACGTTACCACAAAAGTGACCCTTCCTTCATCTGACTGTACATACCCACCCGACCACGCACATATACATATGTGTGGATTTGTGTGTACGAGCTGTAAATAACACGCGACGCGTCGTCAGCGATATACACGCGGATTTCTGTGCAGAACTGCAGCAAATAAGACGCTGCCTATCAGCACGGTAACCCGCGCGTTACCGCCGGTGGGAAGCTGCTCTTCCTCCTAATACGACAGCGCAGCTACACGCTGGTACTACGCATTCGCATACAGGTGCCTCCTCCTACAGGGCTGCTGCTGCGCTGCTGTTACGCAGTTCTTGCACGTGTGCTTTCTCCAAGTTTCTTCTCGCGTGTGCAACAAGTGCCCTGCACCAAAGCTGCGGGGGATCGACGCAGCAGAATAAATAAGCGGGGATGCAGCTGCTCGCCTGTTACGCGCAGCTTCACAGCAAGGCACGCTTGCACGGACGTATTCTACCCTCTCTACGGACCCATACACAGGCATCTCCGTGTGCTCCACATATGATGCACATACACAGATACATCCATACATATGGATACAGATATACACATATATATACATATATATATGTGTATGTATTTATATTCGTATTTACACGCGTGTAAAAAGTGCAAACCTAGACGTGCATATACAGGTATGTCTATATGTGAGAATGAATAACCAAAGACGCGTGATACATACACATGCATACCTGTATGTACATATACGTGCACCCTCTCAGGAAAAGGGGGCATATACGTATATTTACGAAACACGGTCCTATCAAAAGGTAGATAGCATACACATGCATACGTACTGTAGTCCCAAAATACAGGTAAAACGTACCTCATATATATATATGTACACATACGTACCGTAATCCTAATACACAGGTACCAAGCACGTGTACATGTATGAATATATATATATATATATATACGCACGTACCGTAGCCCTAGCACGAGCATATATGGCACATATATATATATATATTTATATACGAATCCTAGCCTCAAGAGAAAGGTAAACAGCACATACATACTTATACGTATGTATGTACATGTATGTGGGTACATGTTGGACGGTACCTTTTTATGTCTGCGTTCAAGAAGTCGATTTTTGGCCCGTATTTCGATAAGTTTTTTATCGAGAGCGAGTTCCTTGGCTTCGTCTCTTAGAGTTGTCGGGGAGCACGTATCCTTAGCAGTAGCCGAGGCGCCTCGGGTCTTATCCTTCTCCAGTTGCTGCTGTGCTGCATGCAGCGGGACGTAATGCTGTTGCTGGCCATGGGTCGTCGCTGCAGCAGCAACACCGCCAGCAGCGGGGGGTCCGTCCTTCACGTACCCACGTTCTCCTCTGCGCGGGTGCTGCTGCTGTTGTTCTCCGGCAAACCCGTTGGCTGCAGCAGCCGGCGCGCACCCAGACCGAGACACGTACTGTAACTGCAGTTGATGACTCTGCTGCTGCTCTTGGTAACGGCCGCGCTGCTGCTGCTTCTCCTGAACGTATTGCTGTTGCTGTTGGAAGTGCTGCTGCTGCGGCTGTTGCTGCTGATGCTGCCACACGGCGCCACGTGATCCGCGTCGCTGCTGCTGCTGCTGAGCGGCGCGAGCCGCACGCTGCTGCGGCAAGGCCCTCTCTGCTGTTGCAGCAGATCCAGCAGCAGCAGTAGCACCGCCACCACCGTCGCGTTCACCAGCCACAGCACTGGTGTACGCAGCAGCAGCCGAAGCAGCAGCCCCGGCAACAGCATTTCCTTCCGACGCATCTGGGACGTCTCCCTCTGGCTTTTGGCTCCCTCCGCCAACCTGCTGCTGCGGTTGCACGCGGCGCCACGGGTACGTCGCGCTTTCTGTACCAACAACACAGCCAACACACGGACACACGCAGGAAAGACGCAAGTATTTCTCTTCTCCGTTGAAATGCATGCATCCACGCTCAACGTCTGCTAGGAGAAGAACCGCATCACCCGCGCACTGCAAAAAAAGCAAACCGCAGCATCCTGCGGCAAAGACACACGTATTCATCCGATCGACAGAGACAGTCTTCTCCCCCAGCTTCCCCCCCCGCGCCAACAGCAAGAGCGGCATGCGCGAGAAATGCATTCTTCAAGCAGCCAGCTTGCCTGAAGTTTATTCTTCGAGCTACAGGGAAGAGACTCGCACGCCTGCAGCACATACGTCAAGTGTATGGGAAGACTTCGCTTTACCAGCTACACACACACGCGCCGCTCGAGAAAGAGCCGCATTCCACCGAGGACGCAGGAAAAGGAAAAGACGCAGGACAACACACGAGTCACGCGCAGCAGGCCTTCCCCACAAGAGACAGCTCCGGCAGATAGGACTCATAAACTCGGGAAACACGCAGTAGCGACAACGCTGGACAGCCTTCCGCCGCGCTACGAATATTCCGCCACATATATATGTATATATTTATACTTACAAGCGTGCGACAC
The DNA here is from genome assembly GCA_000727475.1 of Sarcocystis neurona. Classification (NCBI taxonomy): domain Eukaryota; phylum Apicomplexa; class Conoidasida; order Eucoccidiorida; family Sarcocystidae; genus Sarcocystis; species Sarcocystis neurona. The sequence goes on from KL647325.1 coordinate 30,532, forward strand.
ACGCGCTACTCGAGTTGGATGGACCGCATGCAAGACACGCGTAGCAGCGCGCGACGTGCAAGATCTACCAGCTGGCCTACATACGTATATATATATATATATACATATGTATGTACATATATATATATATATGTACACGAACCTGCGACACACCATCAAATCCCCACGTGTAGAACTGCACGCGTCCCTGCACGTGGGCGCATGTGCCGGCCAAGTGACACTTGTATTCGTCCATACATACACGTGCAATGCACGGCCAGCTTTACACATTCGTACTCATATATATACATATATATATACACTGGATTTATACGTGTAGATACGTGAATCAGGTGTATATATATAGCGTTTGACCCGTAGACGTGAAGAAGTGCCACTAGCAGTGGGTTCTTGGATGTGTTGAGGAATACATGCACGTATATGTTGTCAGCAGATAGGGACTTCTGCAAAAAAGTGAAGAGGGGTGCAAACGGGTTCCTAGAAGGAGCAAAGAAGTTGCTGCCAGACGAACCTGCAGCGAGACAGGCGGGGACGACGACGGCAGTGCCATTCGCCCAGCGTTGCTGCTGCTGGTGTTTGTGCTGCTGGCGCGGGTGCTGTTGCTTGGGGAAGCCGGAGACGCCGGCCTCGGCAGCACGCACTCCAGCAGCACCGATTGGGGCGTCGAACGCATTTTTCTGCTTCCCCCTGCCTCTGCTGCCGTGGCTGTCTGCGCCGCGTCCATTGCTGTCGTTCGTGCTGCGGCTGCTTCTGCTGACCCACATGTTGCGGCTGCCTGCGTTGCTGCTGCTGACGCTGTTCCTCTTGTTGCTCCAGCCTCGCCGAGGAGCGTTCCCACTCTCAACAACAACAGCTGCTGGGTCCTCTGCGTCCACGTTTCTCTCTCTTTGCATCCCTTCCTTCCCGTTCGCATTTCCCTCTCCAATCTCCCCCACTCCTACTACTGCTGCTCCTGCTGCTGCTCCTGCTGCTGCTCCTGCTGCTGCTCCTGCTGCTGGGGCCTCGCCGTACATGCTGTTCGTGCTGCAGTTCCTTCGCTGTTCCTGCAGCTTCTCAGCAGCAGATTCCTCCGCATCCTTCCGCGTTGCTCCCCGCACAACCTCGACGTAGAACAAAGCCGCTCCTCCTCCTGCCCGTCCGCTCCTGCCACTCTGCCCGCTACCTCTCTTCGCATAGTCTCTTTCTCCACCCTCCTGCTGCTGCTGCCGCTGCTGCCCCTGCTGCAACCGCTGCAGCAGCTGCCGCTGCGGCCGTTGAGGCTGGTGCTGCTGCTGGTGACGCCCGCCCACTACTCCCTGGTCCGGCTGCTGAATCTGGTGCTCCTGGTGTTGTGCTTGCTGCTGCTGCTGGGACCGTTGCCCGCGCTGTCGCCGCTGCTGCTCCATGCCTGTGGTGCCCCACATCCCCCTCGCACACGGATTCTGAAGGCTGCCGCGCTCTGCGTTTCCTGCTGTTTCTTCAAGTGGCACGCCAGCAGCAAAAGCACCCCCACCACCTGCGCGTTTACTTCCGTTCTCCCCGCTTCCTCCGTCATACTCTGCTCCTGCTCCTGGTGCTGGTCCTGCTGCTGCGGCGGTATCCGCATGCCGCTGCTGCTGCTGTTGCTGCTGCTCCTGCACCGTCCGCGACGTTGGCATGTATTCGTATCTTAAAGTCCTCTCTCCTCTTCCTGAAGCGGCCATGTGTCGCTCACTCACACTGCTGCTCCAGCTGCTTCTGTTGCTGAAAATATGAGCCCCACCGTTGTTGCCCTCTGCCGCGTCCTCAAACCGCTCTGCTGCACTGCCGGGTGGCTTTCCAAGAATAGCAGCCTGCTGCAGCATACTCACCCACTTCCGGTTCCCTCCCGCATCCGGTGCAGCCACTTGGCTGCAGTTCCTGCTGTAGCTGTTGCTGCTGCTGTTAGAAGTCGTCCTCCCAGCTGCTTTTTCGTGTGCATTCATTTGTAGTTCTACACAAGGAGGAGCCGGACAGGCTGCGGCTGCTTCATTATTCTGCTCTACCGCCGAAGAAGGCTGCTGGAGCAGTCCCCGCTCGTGCAGACCCATAACACTTCTCCCATCAGAAAGAGGCACTCCGCTGCTGCTGCTCAAATCCTTGCTAACGGCATTGTTGCTACTGCTGCTCCAGCCTGGCGCTGACGCCTGCAGCGGTCGTGTTTCTCCTGACGAAGCCCCAACAGCAGGAGCAGCAGCAAATACGAGAGAAGAAGCCGCTTGCGTGTACCGGCCGTTGTGAACAGCTTTCTCCCCTGCAGCTCCTGCTGCCACACCGTTATTATACCGCGGTTGCTGTTCGGAATTGCCAGCGCTGCTGCTCGCCTTCTGGTACTGCGCACGCTGTTGGGATTGCTGCTGCTGCTGATGCTGCCGAAGTTGTCGCTGCTGCTGCTGCTGGCCCTTCTGCTGTTGCTGTTGCGGCCACACCGCTGTACGACTGTTGCGGCTGCCACTGCCTGCTGCTGTCGCTCGACTGCTGCTGCTGCTCCATACCAACGCACCCGTTTCGACAACCTTCTCTCCCACGGCATGCGGCCCCTGACAGAGATGCACTGCTGGTGCTGCTGGTGTGGCTGCACTGCCATCGGGTGGGCGCAGCAGGCAATGCTGCTGCTCCTTGGCCTTACCGACGCTCCCGCTGCTGACGCGTCGTCCGCGCCGGCGGGGTACCCGATTATTTGCTGCTTCACCTGCAGAACCGCGCGATATGGGACCACCTCTGCAGTGCTGCTGCTGCGGCTGCTGCTGCCTCGGTGCATCTTCACCGTAGGCGTTCTCAACGGCTTCCCTCTTTGAGCCAAAGTAGTTCTTCTCGCACGGAGTTTCGACACCCTCTGAAGGTTGTTGACGGTCCTGCAGCAACTGCTGTCCCTGATACTGCTGCTGTTGCTGACGTGCCCACTGCCGCTGCTGACGAGGCTGCTGCTGCTGCAGCTGCTGCTCGTGAGGTTGCCGGGAGTACCCCGCATTAGGCTGCTGCTGCTGTTGCCACTGCTGCTGTTGCCACTGCTGCTGTCGCTGCTCCTCCAGCTGCCTGCGCATCTGCCGCCGCTGGCCCTCCTGCTGCTGCTGCCACTCGGGATGGTGCTGTCGCTGCTCTTCATGTTGGTTCTCCTGAAATGGCCGGGAGTAGGGCTGGCACTGCTCGTAGGCCTGCTGCGACTGTTCGTACGCCTGCTGCTGCTGCTGTTCATGCTGCTGCTGTTGCACCTCCTGCTCGTGCATCTGGTCCCCGTGCGGCTGCCGCTCCTGATGCAGCTTCTCCTCGGCGTCAGCAGTATACACCCGGAAGCCTGACGTGTACCCCGTTGCCTCTGTCTCTTCTGCGGCAGTTGCCTCTTCCTCTTGTGCATGAGAAATAGGAAAAGAATGCGTCGACTGCTCTTCAACAGGCTTCGCTGCGCCGTCCTCCTCCTCCTCCTCCTCGTGTTCTGGGTACTGCTCCAGGACTGGCTCGCCCGCGTTGCAGTCACCCCTGCTGCTGCTCCTACCCGTTGCTGCAGCCCCAGCAGAAGCTGCATACAATCGTACAGAAGCAGCACGGCCAGCCTCTTCAGATACGAAGGACGCAGGCGACACGGCGCTGTGCTGCCCTTCTGAACTCGCCACTAATTGCTGCGGGCTCGGTTGCCAGTGGGGCAGGTGCTGCTGTTCTTCTGTCCGCGTTTGACCAGCTGCGTCATCGAAAACATGCGGCAGCATCCCACCTCCTGCATACGGCTCTGTCTGCTGTGTTCTCTGCATCGAACCACTGCCGCGTGCGCCTGCAGCAAGCGGCTCTGATCCTTGCTGCTGCTGTGGCGACTGGCCCCACTGCATCGGACCGTCTCCTTCCTGCGGTTGCTTCGGCTGTGACAGTTGTTGCTGCTGCAGCTGCTGGTGAGATGCCAGCTGCTGGTGCTGCTGCAGGTGATGCTGCTCTTGTACAAGGTCTTGTCCTCCCTGCTGCGGCTGCCGTTGGGCATGCAAGTGTTGCTGCAGATCCTGTTGCTGCTGCAGTTGCTGCTGCGGTGCTTCCAGCCCAAGGGTGCCGTCGCTGCTGCTGGTGCTGCCTCCGGCAGCATCCAGGGGGGTTTCACACGCATGTGGAAGCTTCTCTGCCGCAGCATCTGTTGCAGCACCTGCATGCAGAGGCAGCAAGAGCAGGCGCTGCTGGTGGTGCGCTGCTGCTGTGGGGTTCTCTGGTCGTACAGAAGTGTTCTCGAAAGCCGCTGGCACTGGAGGATAATAGTAACGCGCTGCCCCTGCTGCAGCAGCGGGATCAATCTCCGGCCGCTGTGCAGTCCCTACCGCGCTCACCGGCTGCTGCAGCTGCTGCACGTAAGGAGGCACCGGCCCTCCGCCTGGAGTGGCAGCCGCAGCCGCAGCGGCGGCAGCCAGCGGACTCGGGAAGGGAGGCTGCATGAACATCTGTGGTCTTTGGTGCTGCTGCTGCTGCAGCGAAGCTGTAGCGAGATACGTCCCTCCTCCTCCTGCGGCACCGAAGTAGTCATACATGTGATAGCCCACCGGATAGAGCGGCTTCTGCGGCTGCTGCTGCTGTTGGAGCATGGACTGATGCTGCAGCATCGACTGGGGCTGCAGCATTGGCTGCTGCAGCATCTGCGGGTGAAGAGGGTACATCGGGTACATAGCTTGCGGCATGTACGGCGGTCTCCCATCTGCTGCAGGAGCAGAGCCGTCCATCGCCAGAGCCCCGTAGAACTGTTGCTGCAGCATATACTGCACTGCGTAGAAATGCTGCTGCCACTGCTGATGCAGCTGTTGTTGCTGCAGCTGCTGCTGCAGCTGCTCGTGAGCCTGCTGCTGGAGCTGCAACTGCTGAGATTGTTCATCGGCCCCCACAGCGTACTGCTGCAGCCCCCCCCCTCCTCCTTCACCAGCAGCAGCAGCAGCACAGGTACGGTCATCTGCTGTCTCTGGCCCATCGGGCTGGCCTTTGCTGTTCGAGCTGTTTCTGCTGCTACTGTGATTATGGCCGCCATCACTCCAGGAGCTGTGCATCGATTCTCCTTCGCCGCACACCGCCCCCGCCTCTCCACAGTTATTCTCAGGACCTTTTTTCCGTCTCGGCGGCGTTGCGACGCCTCCCCCGCCTTCTGCCTGTGCCGCGCCGCTTGCTGCTGAAGCCGCCTTATCAAAGCTGGTAGTGACGGACGCTTCTTTTTCAGAAACGTCGTGGTCCGCTGCTGGTGCTGCTGCCGGCGAAGCGTGTGCGGGCTGCACCGTACCAGGCGGTGCCGTCCGCGTTGCTGCACCAGGCGCTGCGGCACAGGGAGACGCCGGCGCTCCTGCGGCAGCCACAGCCGCATGACTGTGGAACCGCTGCGCTTCCCCGACTGCGGCGACAACAGCAGCAGACGTCGCAACAGCAGCAGCTGGGGCGCCACCAGAAGCCGGAGCTGCTGCCTCGATACTTGAAGGCAGCAGGTGTGACGGCAGACCCACGCGGTGCGGAGGCGGGAACATGGCCGGGTTGAGAGCGTAGAAGAAAGGCGGGAGCGGAGGGTGCGGCGGGCCAGCACCAGCAGCAGTAACTGCTGCGGGGGATGACAGCAGGGCAGGCGGATAATAATAACAAGGTGGAGGAGGCCCGTTGCTGGAGTAGAACGGCATGTCAAGAGGAGTTACACCGGATAACGCAGAATGTTGCTGCTGCGAAGTCCGGTGGGGACCAGCTGCCCCAACGTCTGGCGCTGGAACAGTAGAGATCTCTCTCGTGTGATGTATCTCATGTGGATTGAAGCCGACTGGGCCAGCAGCCCGTTCCGTATACAGGGAAGAGCATGCAGGTGACCCCCCGCCCATCTCACTACTCCCACTAGATGAAGAAGCTGCGGCATCAACGCCTCCTGCACCTACACCTGTGGCAGCCGTGGTGGCTGACACGGCAGCGGCGTCAGCGCTGCTGGTGTTCTGCTCATTCCCGTCGCCACGAGGGTAGGAGCAGCTCCTACCAGAGAGCTGCTCTTCACGGGGCGGCACCTGCTCCTGCTGCGCCACAGCTGCTCCTGCTCCTGGTGCTACTGAGTGACCGTATGTGCTGCCCTCTCCTTGACCACAGGGAGGAAGGACCAGAAACGGGACGGAGTGTCCAGTACCGCACGCAGCAGGAGCAGCGGGACCTGGTACACCGTAGTCCTCCGCAGGGGTGCGGCTTCGTGCAGACGGTGCCTTACATGCTTCTGTAACAACAGCAACGCTCTCCTGCGACGAAGACTCATGTGCTGTCCTGCATACTACCCCAGATGCATCGTTTCGCTGATTCTGGTATGGCTGCTGCTGCTGTTGTTGCGTCCCGAGCTCCGGCGAATGGTAATGCATGTCACCCTGCTGGCGCCGACCCACTGCGTGCGGACCCGTCGACCCTGCACCTGTGGGTGGGAGAGCTCCCGCTGCTCCCTCGTCACTCCCCGACCCCTCTGCCTGCTGTGGCTCTGAAGCCATGTTCGCGCCTCCCCCAGCACCAACGGCTGCCTGTGGATACTGGGCAGCGACGAACTGTGCGTATAAGGCCGCGGCTGCCGCGACTTGCTGTTGTTGCTGCGACACAGCAGTCCGGTGCGACATTCCCGAGACGTTTGGACACAACGTATGATGCGTCGTCACTTGTGTGCCACCGCCGTCTACCGCAGCGACATCACCTGCCGACGGTTGTTCGTGCAGCGCGCCCGTGGCTAGCAGCTGGTGCGGAGGTGGAGCTTGCTGCTGGTGCTGCTGGGGCTGAGGAGTGGTCTGCACGTGTGACTGGTGGTTTCGCAGCTGCTGTTGGTCCTGCACGTGTGTGTGGAGATGCAACTGCTGCTCCTCCGCCTGTGAAGGTTGGCGACGCGGCACTGCCACGTGGTCCTCTGCAACAAGAGGACGGCCTACTGCATTTATTGGCGTACCAAGTGCGCAGGGGGGGTTTGCAGGAGCAGCATCCTCATAGGGGGATCGTTGGTGACTTTGCTGTTGTAGATTATTTTGTTGCTGTGTATACACACGTGCTTCCCGTTGAGGTGGATGAAGGATTCTCTGTGATTGATGGCCCTGGTGGTACTGGCGGTACTGTTGCCCGTAAGCCTGCTGATGCTGCCGTCGTGAATGCGGCTGCTGTCTCTGTTGCTGCACCAAGTGGTGCGGTGGTGAGGGAACGAGAGGGCCTTCTGCAGAGGATGGACCATTCCCCGGCCCACCAGAGAAGTCAAGCGGAGCTGAAGTGTACTGGTCACGTTTAGGTCCACAGTGATTATGGTGTTGACTTTCGTTGTCCGCTTTTCTCCTGCCTCTTCTTTCTCTTCCTCCGTACAAAGGGGTGTCTTCACTACCCAAATGTCTGCCGCCGCTGGTGCCCGGGGGTGGGACTGGAGACGACATACCGGGAGAAGAGGGAAGGTCAATATTACAAAAAAAAAAGACAGGGGAAGAACTAGAAGATAGAGAAGCCCAGGAGGACCCGCAGCACACCGGAACAGCTCACATATGCCACAAAAGGTGGAAAAACGTAAAACAATGTAAGACAATATATCTGTCAGGACTGACAAGCGTGTGTCGGTGAATTGAGAAACACAACGGCAGGGAAATCGGACGACAGGAAAAAAAATTGCAAATGTGGTGTATAAAAGACATACCGAACGGGACTCGGGCGGGAAAGAGAAAAAACAGGAAGATATGAAATGGTCCGGCACTAGCTAGCCACCGTCCGCACCACAGATGCCTTTTTGCAGTTACGTACCCCAGATGTAGCTACGACCGCTAGATGCCTACTCGGTACTCTGCGTGGATATGCAGGAGGCTGTGCATAAAAGTCTACGGAGGAAGGAGCGGCCGAAGAGAAAACCGACTCAAGCGGCCACAGGCGCAGACCGGGATAAACGTCAGGGTAAAATAAGGGGAGGACGCTATTTGGAGACGCTTCCTATCCAAAAGAGCAGCAGTAAACGGGAGTAGCCGGGAAGGGGCGGCGAATCCGATACTAGAGACAATGACTGCCAGCAAACGAAAAGACGCGCGAATGTGCGTGTACGAAAAAAAAGGGGATTAAAAACAGACGGAGAATGACGCACATAAGGGGAAGGGAAAGAGAAGACGACGGAAGGCAAAAAAAAGTCGAACAAGCAACGACAGTACAGGTGAAAAACAACGATTCACGCGATAGCATGGGAAAAGAGATGAAGCGGTGAGTCAGACGCTGAGGCAGCAACAGTGCGAAACGCGGTGGCGAACAATGAAACAACGTTTATGCACCCGCCCGATATACGCTGGAAAAAACGCAGTTGAGAAGGAAAACGACACTGATGGCAGTGAATGGGGGAAACAGCCACCCTGACGTGAAGACTCCGAGGAAAGGCTTTTTATCACGGTGAAAGAAAAGCAAAAGGCATTGACTTCTCTAACAAGGCCACAGCCCCAGCAGGCTGTACAAAAAAGCTTCGAAAAACGAGAAACGCAGAACAACTGAACACGTTAGACCAATGAAGCTATTCGCGGTGAGAAACACTTGCGGCCCGGCGTCACCGCAGGCCGGTCCTCGGCCACACCCGTTTCGAACTGCTACACTACACAATGCACCCTGCCCCAGATAATGGTCACCCCGTGTTACCGCAGTGACTGAAAGAGTGCCACCGCGCAACGCGTCCGCGTAAGGGCCGACTCACAGTCTGTGCACGTTTCAATGATTCCAGGTCGCAGGACTACTACATGGTAAGAGGGAAGTCACAAGCCGACCAGTGGTCCACAACCGTACATGCGTCCAACTGACTTTCCGGTGTGAGTGTGTATGCACGCGTGTCCGCGTCTGTAAGTGGTTATACACGTGTATACAATAGATAAAGAGCTGCCATCGTGACAGTTACATGGCTCCCACAACTAATACCACAGTATGTGTGGTGTTGAGTACCACTGTTTGTACGTACATTGGGGGCGGCAGGAGAAACCTCGTGGGTTTTCTACTACTTTCACGTCTGCCTCCCGCTGGGGAGCTCACATGGACCTACCCGTATGCAAGGATAGCAGTAAAACCAGGTAACTCTGCAGGACCAGTGCCAAGATGAATATTCAATTCGAAAAGAGTTTCGTCATCTGAGCGGCGCAACGAATGTCCGACTTCCTTTTGAACGCACCCTGCTCACCGGGGCTCGGCCGGAAAAAATTTGCGTCTCAACTTACTAAATCCGCCACGGTCGTCCAGCGTCCTTCTCTAGGAGACAACTTACGGCACCTGAATAATTTTTGCCACTGACTGTACACCGGAGGGCGGAAATTTCGTATTTATTCAAGGTCCCCATGTATATCTACGTGTCTTACGCCGCTACGCAGCCGCACACCTCTTGGCAAGTTCCAGGGCCCTACGGCCACCGTTAATCTATCGTGTATAGCTTTGTGACGTCCGCAAAATAGGAGCTATTTTCCACTTCTCTTCCTTAGCGGATGCAGACATCCTCCGTCTCTGCCTGTTGTTTGGCCTAGTCACTGTCGCGACAGCAGACTACACGGAAGAGACCAGCATATTATTCTTCAGTGACCGCTGTCAGTCCCTGTGGAGCCTGTCAGTCCCTGTGGAGCCTGTCAGATCTAGCGGACAGCTACTCGGGATGGTTGTTTCCACATAGGTGTATATCCGTATTGAGGTCTATCCTCCACGGAACTGTGTGTCCTTCGATGTATTTTCGCATGTTGACCACGAAGTACGCGTAATATACCACTGTAGAGCATAAATCTAATGCACCTGTTAAGCGCGCTTGATCTATACGCGCTTCGTGGACACGGTGCTGTGACTGGACATCGACAAAGTCCTTCTATTTATCTAGCGCGAGATACTTCAATCGAAGAAGTTCGAAGGTGACCCGTCAATCCTGCGTCGCCACTCACCAGTAAACTATTGAGAAGCAAATGACTGCAACTTTCACTTAGGAGTTGAAGCGATACTTACATTCGTGCGAGCTGGCATATGTGTCGAAAATAAAACCAAGTATCCAGTAATCAACTGGAGTTTTGTTGAAGAGATGCCACCACCATGAAGTACCCGGAAGTTAACCGCGGACCACTAAACGTACACATACATACAGGCACAACCATGTAGTAAGTCTTTCTTTAACAGGTAGCGCGATAATCGTACGATATCCTAATGCGCTTAAATTGAAGTCGGCGCCCATTTAGTTCAATAGTGCAACAGTAAAACCAATTGTGAAAGATGTGCGATTCATAGAGACGAACGGAAGAAGACGAGAGTACCGACGGTACACGGGGGAACTGTGTACGCAGTTTCGCCATCTGTTAGGAATTACACTGCCAATATGCACACTCGTGCACGAATGTACACATACATATGTATGTGCACATCCACGTATCCCCTTCACTTGGATGCTTGTGTGTCTGTACTTCTTCAAACATACATCAATCTTAATCTCGTCCACATATACAAGAAATTTTTATCCGAGGACGTAAGACAGGCACGTCCCATCCTCCACTGGGGCCCGCTGCGTTTGTGCACACGTATCCTTATAGATAAACACAAACATACTTAATACTTCTTCATTCATCTCTTTGTAAGAATGTACGTATGTATGTATGTATGCACACATCGCCATAGAAAAGCTGAATATACATGTATGTGTACACGGTCGCTTGCAAGACGCACACGTGTAAATGTATGTGCACACGCATACACCATCTTAAATGCACACGTATGTACACATATATGCAAGTCTTCGTACACGTGGGTATGAACTCTTCTTGAATTTGCAGAAACATCGTGTCCTCCGCTACACCACTCGACGTGCAGATACTAATGTCGGTGACATTGTAGAGGTGCATCTTTTCTGAACGCTTACTTTTCGTGGGCAACTTCTTCCCACTGAGGTTTATGAGAGTGAGCTTACAACAGAAAATGCAAACTCCTTACATCGCAACATACGTTCACAACCGACACAAACCCTTCGCACCGCAACACACGCCCAGCCAACTTCATACACAGAGATCATTCCTTAATGCATGCACTGCAGACTTTCTGATAATACGCGAGTAAGTGCATTTTTTACGCCTCTCCAGGCACCAGGACGTCATTGAATGAATCCGCTTTTTTCTCTTCAGAGCACTTTAGTGGCGAAAAAGTGAGACGAGTAATCCTTTGCGTCGCAAGTCATGACAATAGTCTGACATGTGTAAACTAAAGATAGGAAGAGTGTAGCAGGTACTCTTCAGCCGAAAAAAAAATTCACATCACCGAGTGCTGCTGCGTGATACATATATATATCTGCAGTTTGGATTACATTTAGGACCGCAGCAATTGGCTTGTTTGTACTGGCGTGCGCGTGTATTTGTATTTAGTGAGAAGTCATCACTGTAGGTTCCGTTGCTAGTGCTGCTGCGGATTTCTCACACATATGTGTATATGAAAATACATTTGTACAGCGTAGGTGAAGTGTTCACGTTCTGGCCGAATCGAATCAGCTGCTGCTGAACAAGAGAACGAGAATCTGGCCTTGTAGAATGAACACCGGCGAAGGAAGAGTGACTGCATCCGTTAAAGGCAAAGGCGACGGGCCAAAGGCCACGCGGCAACCTGCAGTCGCATACTCCGATGTGAGTTGCGCCCACGTGCTTCGAATAACTAGAGGGGTACGTAGACGGGAGGTATATGGTTGTAAAAGCAGACGTGGATGTATCTACCGTTCTACCGGCAGAGGGACAGTGATATAAACCTATACGCAGCAGGTGAAGACGTGAATATGGGTGTACGAGTAGTCGTGGATGTTAGTACGGGTAGACAAAGATACACAGACACGCTACGAAGATATCTACGGTTGTCCAGAAGCCGGTGGCTCGAAATCAGTCAGCTAGGTAGAGAGGCGAACACACGGATTTATACGGATAAACATACACGCGCACGTGAATGGTGTTTAGATTAGAGACACACCCCTATGCGGCTACAGAGGTGTGCGTCCTGAGCTCTTCTTAATTGAAACAGTTTTACGAAACGTACTGAAGTCTAACAAAAAGGGATTCATGAATATGAATGGCAGATCACTCAGGTGCCAGACGGGCAAGAAACTTTTGGCAATCCAGTTGTAAATTGTCCTCGGAAACGCTTGATTAGCCAGATAGCTCACATGGGTCATTTATCTCGCTGTTTTTTGCATCCTACACGGCCAACTGCAAGACGTCGACGAGCTGAAGAACACTCAACCTTTCACCCGAGTGGTACAAAAGATGAAGCGCTAAGACGTAATACTAATGATGATGTTGCCGGTGCAGAGCACCACACCGGCAGGACAATGAGTAGCACAGTGTGATGCGCCTTGGCAGTAGAAGAAAATACTATACTGCACAGTAAAGACACGTTATGCACCACCCAGCTGTTGCCAACGGAGGCAACGGAATTTACCGCAGAAAACGGTGTACACTGTTTCGACAGCTCCTGCAGGAGGAATAGAGAACATACCTTTACTGTGACCCACAAATGTAACAGAGAATGCCGAACGTGTGAATATCATATAATTAACGCTTCAGACTGACAGTAGGAGAGAACCAGCAGCTTCCTCGCTGAGGTGGAGTTTCCGTGTCCGCTGGTAATTCAGAGCAACGTACAGTCAACACCCTACCGTCACCCCCGACGGCAACGTAGACGTGAAATGAAACACAGTCCATTCTTTACATAAGGAGTCTATTATGCACCGCATGTGTAGTGCAAACGAAAGACTGAACAGATTGTGTTCCATTAGCGTTTTACGTAAGAGACTGAAAAACACCGGTGGCACTCCACCAGCCAATTTTAGCCCACGCTCCTTCGTGTGGCGTTAAAAGAAAGCAGCTGGTACTGATCCTCTGCTCTCACAATAGAGGCACTGACTTTGAAAGTCAGAAATTATTGTGAGGCGTATTTTGACCGCTAGAGAACCCCACAGGTTCGAAACGAGTACCACCTGTGGGTGTACCGTACCACGGTGTTGCCGGCCAGACATGCACCTCCCGGTAGTTACTGCTGCGTGAGGCACAACTTCAAGCATTCAAGGCTGACGTCGCGATGTATCTAGTGCGTGTCCTGTAAAAGCGGATGATGTCTGCACTGCCGAGCATTACGGGTTGCAATAGTGCAGTAGTAAGAGCGTCAGCGGCTATCTGAATAAAACAGGAGTGGGCGTCTAGCCGCAGCTGATGCCACAGCTATTGGTCTCAGCGTGATGATACAAAGCAGTCTTAGCCATCCGACTGCTGAGGGTCTTAGCGGTACATCCCTGACCTTCCCTACAATGCAGTGTTGAGTCAATTACCAGCACCTCAGCATGGCCGGAGCTCCGTCGTGCAATACCGCAAGTTCAACAACTTCTTGTAGCAGCAAGTAGTCTCCAGATGCCAGAAGACGCCACGGTAATCCAACAGGTGCCGCACCAGCAGCTAGTCGCAGCATCGCAATACCCCGGCGTATGCGACTGTGACAGCCTCGAAGTTTCACTCTATAGCGAGAGTCTCAAGGATGTGGCACCTAAGAGTCTTTATATTGTAAGAGCTAGTGCACGCAGAGCACTGCAGCAGTCAGTAGCCTCAGTTTTGCAACGACATTTTCCGTTATCACTGTAGAAGCCTAGAAGAATAAGCTCGGAATCGCAGCGACGTCAATATACTAAACAGGAGAAGACGCAAGAAGAGCGACTAGTGTGAAGTACTGGAGGAGCTAGCGGTTTTTCGGATGGCTTGGGGGGCAATGGGTTGGTCTGTGTGGTGCAACGCACCGGGGAAATACAACAGCAACAGTTAGTAGTCTATGGGTTCGTCCAGGTCGGAATCCGCCGCGGGGTCTTCATCTGCGTATATCTCATCATCCTCGAAGCGCAGATCTGCCTGTTCAACATCACACGATGCAGAAGAAGGAGCCTCTTCTAGAAAAGGAAAAATGCAGCACACGCAGGACAGTCCTGCAGCAGGACTGTCCGTGAAACAATACTGCTGCGAATGCATCATCCTGGTGATGGTCCTTATTAGCGTATATAGCACATCCACAATTGCGTTGAGAGAGAATGGCCACGACGGTGGCGCACTTTGTAAGTGGCACAAGTCTACACGAATGTTTCCATAATGTACGGTACATACACAAAAGACAGTAGCATAGATGCACGTCCACGGACGTAATCCTACACGCATGCATACATATATATATATATATATATATATGTTTCCGTAGTGTACGGTACATACACAGAAGACAGTAGCATAGATAGACGTCCACGGACGTAATCCTACATACATGCATATATATATATATGTGTCCGACCCATGCACGGATACATACACACACACATCTGTGTGCAAGCCTGTGTAGCATACGCAAGGATAACCAGGAAGATGGTGAAGACATACTTGCTTGCAGAACGAAGGCGTGCTGCGAAGGCTTCTCACCTCCACAACCCGTTTTTAACAAATCTGAGGTCAGGAACTGCGAACTTTCTGCCTAAAATATCCACGTGTAGAAATCACGTGTAAACGCATGTTTCTGAAATGGATTCAGCTCAACCACGTGTGCACACGCGCGTTGAGATGGACACACACATTCGCAGACATCCAGCACAAGTGCTGTACTTCTATGAAGCGCTTCCGTCATCGGACCCATGTACGTTCATACGTATACGCACGCATATATGTGTATCTCTATCGTGCCTGCAGGTCTGTAGAAATTTTGGCTGCACGTTGGCAAGTCGACATACAACGGCAGCTTGCACTCACACACGTGGTACTTCGTAGCTGTTCGGGCGCGGCTGCTATTCAGACGCTCCTTCGGTCTTACGACGCAAGCAGTGCGCCAATGTCGGCCCCGCTCCCGTCGGATGTCTCACCAAGGCGACCAGTGCTCGTCTCAGAATCTGGCGCTGGAGCACTCCTAGTAATAATAAATGCAGGAATACTGGTACCGGAATTAGCACTAGTTATACTGCCGGGAGCGGTGAAGCAACAACCTCTGAATCGTGAATGAAAAAAATACAAACAAGTCAGAAAGATAACGACGACGTAACAAATGGTCGTGTGTGTACGGGGTAGTGAGGCCTTTCTGTTTCATATGCGATATCACTCTACACGGTGTTAAAAATGGTAGTGGGACTCGTACTGCTACATGTCTTCAGGTGCAAGCGAATTTTTGCAAGAGTGACAGTGGTAGCCGTAGTAGCAAGTAGCCCCGACATTAATAGTAGGGGCACTGACAGGTCGTACAAAAGCCCACCACGACGCTTCTAGGAGTTAAATACGTATACTGAGCCTCCTTACATCATCAGTGGCAACAGTGGACCAAGTACAATTGGTTCAAAGACTTCCAGTAGTACGAGGAGCAGTAATAGAAATGGTCTGGCTAGCAGTGTTTCCGTTGTAAAAGCACACATCTTATCCGGACATCTGCACCCTCTGAAAGCCACCGTCGAGTGCTCCAGAACAGCAGCCACAGTCGAGGCAGCTGGAGCCGTAACAGCGCTGATGCCCGCAGGAGTCCTAGTAGCCACAGTACTAGTCGCACTACGAGTACGACGATTAACGGAAGCCTCTGCGCACGTTCGGGCGTGTTCTCGTGTGACAGCCGGGCGAAGAGAGCGAGGGGGGTCAATGCTCACCATAGCAACGTACGCGAAAAACGGCGTCTCCGCTCCGACTCGCCACCGCCGCCGCAGCAGCTGCAGGCGCGTCTGTGCAGCAGTGCATGCAGCAGCGGCAGCAACGCATGCAGCAGTCGTAATGCTTCGCCGGTGGACGGAGCAGCGCGCACGCAGCGGCGAAGAAGCACGTGCAGCAGCACGAACAGTGCGCACGGCAGTCGCGGCAACGGGATCCAATTAGCAGTGGGAGCAACGGGTGCCTCAGCAGAATCCGTCTCAGTAGTGGCAGCGACAACACCACAGGCACGTTGCAGCAACAGCAGCAGCCCAGCACACATGGCTGCAGCGTCAAAAGCAGCCGCGTGGAAAGAAGCAGCAGCAGCAGCGACGCTGAGGAACGTTCCCCCACATAAGCACTGCAATGAAAAAAGAGAAGAGATTTGGGCCTCCGGAGACGCTGGTAGCTACAGGTTCACTGACACATGCAACAGGGAGGGTAGACGCGAGAGAAACGAGTGTGCAGGGGATTTTGCGAAAAGTCGGAAGACGGTATCGCCAGTCGTTTCTTGACGACACGTTTATGCCTCCGCCTGCGGTGTTGAGACGCCTATTACTATGCACTGCATGCATGTGTTGTGCGCTGCAGATATCAGTCTGCAGCCCTACGGTCGTGCTGCAGCTTCGTCGACGTACTAGCCACGCGTGTCTCCCCCGTGCAAATGCAGCACCCAGTCCGCTGCGACTGCTGCGCGCACAGCACCTCCCTCACTCGCGTCACGCGTACTACGCTTGTGTGTGTGTGAGATTCGCTGTATGGAGACACGCTACACTCTTCGTCGTGCTAACGACCTCTTGCATACCACTTACAGCACAGGAACTCAACCCGAAAGAAAAATGTTGTACCGACGTCACTCGTCTACACGTCGAGTGTAGACGTGTGACTGTTGCAACCGTGCTCCAGATGAAATCTCGCTGAATGCACCGGTGGAGACGTTTCGTCGGCAACGAGGAAGTGACTCGGCAGCAGTGCGCATGGATTTGTATATGGAGGAGTGCACACACAGCCAACACGACAGACCGTGCTGCAGTGGTGGCGCTCGGAAAGGTGAGGCCCCGGCCCCATTGTGGCACTGTTGGAGTGTACGTACAGCGAATGCAACAATGCACGCGGAAGTTCGGTTTTTTCTCCAAGGACACCACTGAAGTGGTTTTGATGGAAACGCCGACTTTCTTGCAGCAGATACAAAGATTCCGAGGCGTTTTCTGAAGAACGGCAGCTTCTGCAGTAATACACGGATGGCACGTCTGCGGGTGCGCCCACTGCCGGGTGTACGTGCAGTGCAGGAATCTAAACTCGCAGACAGTCTCGTCGCCGCTGTTCCGGAACGCAGACACGCGCGGTCTACGGAGTGTACGTACACCGCAGGCGTCACGCAGCACTACTAGTGCACGCGTTGTCTATGTGGTGTGTAACCAGGATGGGCACATGCACGTCTCTGTGCAGTGAACGAATATCACAAGGAGGGACATGTTCAGTCGGGTAATTCACCTCGCGTTTATGCTGCCCTTACCAGCGTGAGTTTGACGTCCCGCATGCGATGGAATTCCAGAAAAAAGGAGGTGCAGTTTGCTGCTTCGTGGTGGAATTTGCGGACGGCCTTCGGAAAAAGGCGTAGCTGGTAGGCAAGATTTGCAAACTCTCCCTCGCTCACTTCGTCTTCCCACCCCGTAGTGAATATCTGCAGCGTAGCAACTCTCACACAGCCGCAGACATACTCACGTCTACGCTACGGACACACGTCCACGTGGCCGTGTATACACAGACATGTATGCACGTATGTACTTGTGCAGACAGAGAGGCAGGGAGACGCAGAAATGAGTCCACTGCCAACTTGCACGACAGAGGTGACCACACCAGGATGCAGACAAATATAAAACCGTCTGCAAGTATATACGCAGATATACATAAGACGATGGACAAAGAGGCACACATATAGGTAAACAGGCAAAGACGCAGATGTGTCTGCAGGTACAGGCACATCCCTTCACACACGAAGGTCGGCAAACACCTGCGATGGAGAATGGAAGTCCCAGCAGCTGAGCCGTGAGCCACCACGCACTTTCTCCGCCTCCTCACCCTCCCCAGTACTTGCACATCTGCAACTATATATATATATATGATTGTTAAGTACTCGAGAAAACGCTTACGTACGTGTGTGCCTTCGCCCGCGTGCAGCACTGGCATATTTGTGACGTCCTCCTGCAACTGCACATGAATACGTCGGCACAGATATAAATTTTACTTATGCTCGCACACACGACTCAAGCTTACGTCGGCGAAGCGGCAGTGCCCGGGACGCATGCAGCGATGCTTCACTAGTGGAACGCAGCGCCAGCGTGAGCCCCGAACAACAAAGCCGCAGCGACTTCTAGCAGGGGGAGGGAGCACAGCAGTGGAGTGCGACACACAGCTGTGTTCGTGCACACACCACGCGCAAGGACGGCCACACACATAGCCATTGTTATATACATGTATCTATGCATTCGTACATATGTATACACATACTTATATATATATCTATACACATACGCAGAAGTGTTCTTTTTCCACCGCGGAAAACAGTCAGAGACACTGATGATGCTGGGAAGAGCCTGGTGCGGAGTGCAGCGTTGCACGCGCGTGCACCTCATGCTGCTAAGGCCAGAGCAGGAGCGTAGCGGGGTGATGGATCGCGGCTAGCTCCTGACGAACGAGGCCGTCTGCGACTGCTCAGTGTCCCTACGACAAGACACTGGCGTGGCGCCAGAGAGCAGCAAGTAGGTAGAGCACACCAGCGGTGCGGGAGCAGCAGCTCAGCAGCAGCACAGCAGCAACTGTTCGAAGAGGGAAGGGGGTCGCTGCATCCGACGGAGGACCTGCTGACGTGGAAAGACTTCTACTGTGCACACAGACTGCTAGAACACACAGCGCGATTGATTCACCTGCGTTCACGTGCATATATACGCGTACAAATACTAGGGCACCCACACCCGGACTGCTGTTTATGGCGGCGGTGATAGTGACAAACTGCAGACAACCTGTCAAGAAATGTCTACTGCCTCGGTACAGAGAAGTAGGACACGCACGTGCATGCGTCACCTGAAAAGGGCTTTTCGAAGGGAGGTAGTCCAACGACGGGTGGCACAGAAAAAGAGCCGCGCGGTCTGCACGCAGAGGCAGCAGCGGCAGCAGCAACGGCGTCACCAGCAATGCCCAGGGGGCAGTGTGCTCTACGGCAAAGGCAGACCCGAGCCGGGCTCGCGGCGGCAGTGGCAGCGACAGCCAGCAACAACACCGCGGCAGCAGACAGCACCTGACCTCCTAAGTCTCTGTACGCCCACGAATTCTCAGCAAGCAAGGCTTCATATCTACATATAGAGAGAGTGGGCAGCTTTAATATATACACGCATGTGCACTCTCGCGGCAGATACGCGCCTGATCGTACACCTTTCTCGCTCAACGGAGGAGACGTAAAATTCTCGATGTATATTATCTCTGAACCTCAAACGGACACACGTCGGCTACGGTCTGTCCTGGCCGCTGTGTTTGCAAACCTCGCCGTGCGCGCAAGCGGCAGATGAACCGGGCTTGTGGTCGGCTTCGACCACTTGCGCGGTCTTTCAGACACATCTGCAAGACTTTATACATATATATATATATGTATATATATATAACACTAACTCTCGTCTTCACAAGCGACAATTACTCTTACGACAGCCCTCCACCAATGCACACACGTCTGTGCACATTATTCTCTTTTTGGAGCCAGATACACACGTACACATGGATGTACTTGTCCCACATACATATATATATATGTATATGCATATACAGAAAATATACATATATATATATGTATATGCAGCCACTTGTGAACGTGTCAGTCTTTGTGTGAGCACTCAGAGGTATGCCTACGAGATTCCCCTCTTCGTACATGAAGTCATACACATGTTCACGTACGCGCTCCTATCTACATATATGGAAATATGTACGTGCTGCACGTGCTTCTCTTATGTATTCGTCTCTATCGCTCCCTCTTTAACGTAGACATATAAAGGGAGAGGTGGAGATATATGTGCATGTACACTTACTAGCCCAAAGAAAAGAGCAGCCGAAGAGCTGGCCGTAGTGAACTCGGTTGGGGATCGGAATTTCTTTTATTTTTCCAACGGCCGTGCAAGCGTCTTTTTCGCTGCTGCACAGCACGTAGCACGTCTCTCCCTGCACCCCGTCCTTGCGGAAGCGGAAGACGATATCCCGCGGGTCCTGGACACAGGGACGCGCACAATAGTACAGCACGAGCAGCGCCCTCACGCTGCTGACCTGCTGCTCATGTGTCGCAGCCTGCTGTTACTCGTGTGCGTCGCAGTTTGTTTCGCTGCTGCTGCTCCTGCTGCTGCCCGGCTGTCCTGATGCTGTTGTTGCTGTATTGCTGCTGCTAGGGTGCTGCTGTTTCCTTTTGCTGCTGCTGCCGGCGCAGTACGGTTGCTGCACTGCTGCTCGAGCTACGCTGCCGCTGCCTCGCGCCGCTGCCGGCGTCGCTGTCTTGCTGCTGTTCTCCTGCTCAATCGATCTCCCAGTGCTGCGGCTGCGTCGCCGAGATCCACTGCTGCACTTTGATTTTTGTGTTACGCTTGCTGGCTGCGGCGGCTGTGGAGGACCCCCAGCTGTTTTGGCGGGACCGCTGCTGCTGCAGCTCATGTGCGTCTGCTCTGCGGCTGCTGCTAATGCTGCTGGTGGGGTGGATGATGCGGTAACAGCTGTTGCTCCTGTCGCTGCTTCTGTGAGTGTGTTGCTGTTGCTGCTGCTCCTGTCGCTGCTGCTGTGAGTGTGTTGTTGCTGCTGCCGTTCCTGTTGCTGCTGCTATGAGTGTGTTGGTGTTGCTGCTGCTCACGTCGCTGCTGCTGTGAGTTTGTTGCTGCTGCTGTGAGTTTGTTGCTGCTGCTGCCGTTCCTGTCGCTGCTGCTGTGACTCTGTTGCTGTTGCTGCTGCTCACGTCGCTGCTGCTGTGAGTGTGTTGCTGTTGCTGCTGCTGTGCTGTTTTCCGCCTTATTGCTGTTTCGTGTTGCTTCACTGTAGAATGTCTGACAATGGGTGTTCCCTGCAACGCAGGCGGATGCCTGGGAAAATCGTCTATTTCTTCGTTTCTTCGAAGTAGCACCAGTGCAAGCATGTGTTGTGATACGTCTGGGCTGCGAGAGCTGGTACGGGTGCAACAACAGCAGCAGTTGTTTCACCAGCAGCAGCAGCATCTCCTACGCTAGAGCAGTCGTTGCTGTTGCCTCTTCACCTGACTGCTGCTACCCCGCAGCAGGTACAGCAGCGACTACCGCCGTCCCCGCCGCAGCACAAGAACCAGCTGTGCTGCCTGCAACACGAGAAGCAGCCAGGTTTTACGAACACCAGTAGTAGGGCCAGCACGCATACGGCAACAAGAGCCGCAGCAGCAGACACTAGCAGAAGAGTTCATATTGTCGCTTCAGCTACGAGACCGCTGGTACAGCATGTGCCAAGCGATCTCAGCAGCTTATTACCTATAACGAAGAGGAGAGAGAGAACTCGGCAGATACGTAAGTCAATAAGCGGGTTAAATGTAGACACCCGTAGGCTGCTATAAATTCCTGCGAACGTTCACCATGTAGCCCATATGGATATTCACAGATATATACACATATGAATACATATATACACACATATACACACATTCTCAGCACATACGTCTAATATATAAATGACGTGTCTATATAGACAGTTGTCCATCGGCCAGATATAGATCCATTTATATACTGCGTCAGCAAAATGTGGAAAGAGACGTGTATTAATAGATATGTATGCGCTGTCTAGCGAGGCGGTCAGCAGGGGCAGGGAAGAGGCGCGTGTGGTCAGCCATGACAGAGCCCGTCACTCGAGTACGAATACAACAATTTCTGTGATAGTAAGAAGCAAAGGTGAACCAGAGAAAGACGAACGAAGAAACGCCGTGGGGCTAGTAATTCTACAAAGTGACTCGAGCTCATGAAGAGGAGAAAATGTTGGACATACAACAAGTATTCCTGCATGCTGGAGCAGCAGGTCCCGGACTTCAAGACGCCCGTACGTGGAGGGTACGGGCTGCAGAGTGACGACGCGGCGAAGATGCTCCGGGGCCGCAAGCCGCTGCAGATCTTCCGTTAGGTAGTAGAAGCGCTCGAATCTGTGGTAGCAGCCGCACAGGTCGAACAGAAGCAGCAGCAGGAGCACGAACTGCAGCGGCAGTGGCAAAAGGGAGCGCGCGGTGAGGGGAGAGCACTGCAAGAGGGAAAGCAGCGACACCGACACGGTTGGCACGCAGACGGAGACAGCTGCAGCAGAAGCGCCTGCGCGAAGGAGCGGGGTGCACGACAGAAATGCAGCAATAGCACCAACACCAGCAGCCACAACAGCAGCAGCAGCAGCCACAGCAGCAGAGGCAGCCACAGCGGCAGGAGCAGCCACAGCAGCAGGAGCGGCCACAGCAGCAGGAGCGGCCACAGCAGATGTACGCAGGTATATGCGGCAGTAGCTCCCCACACACACGGCTGCAGCAGACGTAGCAGCCGCTGGATGCCTTTGTAAAAAGAAAAGTCTTCCGAGATGAGAAAGACAAAAGGCGTGCACGTGTACCTGTCGCGGGCGTAGTCACAACAGCGGCAGCAGGAACAGCAGGAGCGGCCGCGACGCATGTAAGGCAGATGAGACGCTTCTCTTTCTGCCGTGCACGTGTCGCTAAAAGGTCGCTGATCCCCTCTCCCACACAGAGGCGCACACACGTGCAGGCACATCGCTGACGCACAGACACATACGCATACACGCCCCAGCCTACATACAAATATTTATACACACATAGGCCTGCGTCCATACATTGCTAGACACATCCACCTTCCGTAGTGGCACGAACACCCGCGCCTCGTACAGGTACACACGCATACACTGGTGGGCAGAGAGTCGCGCACTACCTGCGTAGCTCGCTCCGCGCACAGGCAGGCGCTCGGCAGCACGCATGCGAGAAGGATCCTCTCCCTAGATGACCACGCACGCAGACATCCACACGTGCAGACACATATATATGTCTACACACCTATACAGCAAAACAGCCACACGTATAGGCAAACACATACATACACACTTGCACATACATACATACGAAGATGCACACATACACACACATATACACCTTCACACATAAGACGTGCAGATATATACACGCACATACACATATACAAAAACACAAGTACATACGTACATTCATACCTACACACGTAACATATATACACACGTGTATCCACGGGTCCTGCAAACGTATCTTCTTCGACCCTTTCTCTCTATATATATGCATATCTCTGGCCCTTTCAATATGTATATATATGTATGACAGTGTACACCTACGCGTGCAGACGCGTAGGCGTTATAAATGTACATACATGTATATATATGTGCACATCTCCGCATGGATACAACGAATTACGCCAGAGGGCGAGTGCATGCGCCTTCGGCAGGCGCATTCAAATTATAATCCTTCCTCTAACTCCTCTGTCTGCAGTCCCCGGAACCTAATGGCGAGAGTGAGAGAAGACAGCAGTGTTACGAAAGTATCAGCAGCACCAGCAGCAGCAGACCAGCAGAGAGCCCTGCGGCCGCTGAGTGATGCTTTGCTCGGGAAAGCGTCGCCTGGTGCATGCGAAACAGAGCGCGCAGCAGCGGAGTTTCTTGTGCTGCTGTCCTACGAGTGGAGGAGCTGCCTTTGCGCGAAGCGGTCTGCCTCTGGGCAGGGCTTGTTTGTCTGAGAAACGTGCTAGAAGAACATACAAAGCAGCAGCCGCCGCCTCGTCCCTTCATCTAATGCAGCGGTCTCCTGCTGTTGCTGTTGCACATCTTATTTTACTGCCCGCTCCGTCCTGCCCACGTGTACCGCTACAAATGCGCTTAAAAGAAAGAAGCAGCTGCTGGTCTTTCTCTGGATTCACCTGCAGCACCGAACAGCTGGCCAAGGGCAGCAGCAGCAACAGCAGCAGCAGCAGACGGCGACGGTTTCCCAGCAGACAGCGTTAGTGAAGTACGGCGATTTTCACGTGCGTGAAGAACGCTGTCGTTCACGTCCCGTTTGATCGGCTCAGAGAAAGCAGCGGAGCGACGGAAGCCGCCCCATAGAGCAGCTGCGTTGTGAGTGTAAAAGACGAGGAGGAGAAGAAGCAGCAGCCGCGCTACGTTGGTTGCAACAGGAAGAAGAACAGAGAGAGACAGGAAACGCAGCACCAGCAACAGCCCTGCATACAGCGCTCCGTTGCAGAGCAGCAGTGTGAGTCGAGACCGACAAGAAAGCAGCAGCGGCAACATAGCAGGTGTGGTTCTATCTCTGTGCAGCTGCAGCAGCGTGTGCAGCAACAGCAAGCGCTACAACGACAGCAGCAGCAGCTCAGACGCCTGCGTCTTCACCGTTGCCTGGGTCTTCGCCGGTCTCTGCATCCCGCCACGCGCGTGCCGCATGCAGCACTCGACGGGGGAAACCTCTGACCCAGCAGCAACGCATCCCGTACCCCGGTATATATATATATATATGCGTGTATATGTGTGTGCTTGTATGTACATACACATATATATATAGGTATACCTTCCCATGCGTATATGTGTGGATGTGGGAAGGTATACAGACATGTGTATATATACGTACGTGTGTATGCTTAGGTGTTCATGGGCGTGCTCGCCGACATATACATGTGCCTGTGTGTACGTATAAAGATATGATACTCAGCAGCGCTGTACAGGCGTATGTTCGCATGTTGCACGAGGAGAGACAGCGCTCGGCAACATGTACGCGGCGCTCGAATACTTCCTGCAGGACAGGGAACGCAGAGGAAACACGTGCAGCAAACGCAGAGGCTCTCGGGAGTAGCAGGCAAAGCAGGAGCAGCAGCGAGAAGGCGACCCCACGCGTGTGTCGCAGAGGAAGAGAGGAAACTCAGAAAGACAGCAAGGCCTACTCTTCGAGATACGCAGCCACGTCGTAGCCGTCGCACAGCGTGACAGCACTTTCTGGTGGGAGAATCTTGCAGAGTCGCTGCTGCAGCTGCTGCGCTGCTGCTGCTGCGTCGACGCAGCCTGCCATCAACGCGGCAGGCAGCAGCACCAGGCACCGTCCCTGCGCCCTCCCCAGGCGAGACCTCTGTACCAGCAACGATGCAGCAGGGCCGGCAGCAGCTGCAGCAGTAGGAGCCGCAGCAGCTGCAGCAGCAGGACCCGCAGCAGGGTGTGCAGCAGCCGGGTCCGCAGTATCTGCAGCAGCAGGAGCCGCAGCAGGCGCGGGAGAAGACCCCGCCGCACTGCCGCCAGCAGAGGAAGAGGAGCAGGACACATCGTAGGAGACGGAGGTTGCAGCGGCGCCCTCCACAGGGATGCCCTGCAGCAAAAAAGAGAGCAACGAAAACGTACGCGAGCCACATATTTATATGTAGAGCTGCACTCAAGCAGCATCCTCGCTCAAAGCGGACGCTACATGCACATGCATGCACTTCTCAGCTTGTCAGTACAAAATGGCAGGCGTCTTCCTTATAGAGACTAACAACATGCTCTGTACAACATACACACGGAACAAGTGTCTACCTATCTATCTATCTATATATATATATATATGCAGACACTCACGTAGACGTCTATGTACATACATGCACATATACCTCTGATTCACGCATACGTACACATATATTTATATATATATCCATATATATACATATATATGTACGTACATACGCAGACACTCACGTAGGCGTATGTGTACGTACACACACATATATCTGTGACTCAAGCCTAAGCGTACGATACACCGATGCGGAGACGGATATACACACGTCTCTGTACGTACGTACACATGTATCTGTGGCACACGTGTAGGTGCCAGTGTAGGGAACGTCGAATGTGTTGCTTCTTCCTCTACGCGCTGCTCTCTACACTCAGCAGCAGAGTCGCTCTGCAGCAACTGAGTAGACAGGCGCGTGCATGCACCAGTACTTCCGTATGTGGAACTCGGTGCAGGAGGGTGACCACGATGAACTTGGGGAGCAGAAATGGAGGACAGCGGTTCTATCTGTAAGTCTTCTGTACTAGAGAGAAACGGCTTGATACTGACGCCCGTCGCCGGTTTCTTCATGCTTCCATCAACGTACTACTACGTACGTGTCGTCCGCTGCGGTACTTCTCACCGAAGCTGCGCGTTTCTCTCCCGCGTGGCTACGCACCCACCCATCCAGAGGCACACGAACATGCGCGGTCGTTTCCCCGTATATGTACATGTGTGCATTGACACACCCTTCTGTACAATCGGCATATCTCTTCGTTGACTAGCCGTCGTTAACGCACCTGTATTTGTCTGCTGACCTGCTGCTGTTGATCTACACTTCTCTAGTACTTGTATATCTCTTTGCTGACTAGCAGTTGTTCACGCACTCCTCCACATGGCTGTGTGTATGTCTGTTGACTAGCCGCTAACGCGCTTCCCTAGACGTTTGTCCGTGCTGACTCTCCCCCTCCCCTCTACATATATCTGTGAATATGGACTAGCCGTCTACATACGTTTTTCTCTCTCGTGTCTGTCTCCGGCCGTTGACAAACTTCTCCCCACATTTTTTTTTGTGTGCGTGTGTGTGTCTCACCGTTTCCACGGTGGACTGTCAGTGTCTCTATGTCTGTCTGCGTGTATGTGCGGACTAGCCGCTGACAGACTTCTCTCTCTTTCGTGTAGATGTGGGAGGGCTGACGAGCTGCTGATATGCTTCGCTGTCTCTTGGATATCTGTCTCTTGAGTCGGCGCTAGTGCGCTGCACTTCTTTGTATATTATCATTGTGTCTGTGTCGTTGTCTTCCTCCTCTAGACACATCTACACTACGTATGTGGATCTCTGACAGCTCAGCAGCTGGGCGAGTGCCGCCGCGCGCGGCGTCTCGTGGCTGGTGAGGAGGCGAGCACGTGCTGCTTCGCGACTCTCCGTGGGGGACGCAGGCCCGTGAAGCGGCGCAGCGGCCGAAGCAGCAGCAGCAGGAGCAGCGGGAGCGCTCTTACGGCTTGCACCAGCAGCGCAGCGAGTCGCGGGGCGTCCTCGGCCAGTTCCGCAGGCAGACCCGATAGCAGCAGCCCTTCCAGACGATCCGCCGCAGGCCTGCACCACGGCATCACACGCAGCAGCTCGCCTGGTCCACGCACACGCACACCAGCAGCAGCTGACGCACAGCGTGTGGGGTCAGGTCGCACGGGTGTCTGCGCTGCGTCAGCGACCCCGTACGAGCAGCAGAGGCAGCTCCTTTCTCCGCGCAGCGCCGCTGCGATCCGCGAGGAATACCAACCTTTTGCGCGCGCACACCCACATGCATGGGCGGTTGGCCGAAGCCCGCGCGACCGTTGACTAGCCGCTCACATTCTCAACTAAATTTTCTGTGTCTCCTTGTCGTCGGGAGGAAGTCAACACCACTCCTGCCCTGCCTGAGCAGAGACGCACGTCGGCGTGTTTCGCCTTTGGACATGGACCACGTCTCTGCAGCGACTTGGGTGAGGCACTACATGCAGACAAAGGAGACGTCACCTCCTTTTCACATATATATATATAGAGAGACACACACACACAGATATGGACACACAGGTGTGTGCGCAAATGTTTGGGCTGCACACGTCAATATATGTATATACATAGGCATACGGGTGTGCATATGTGGGTGTACGTATACATGTGTATATATGTGTATGTGTTAATCTGTACGTTGTTTTTCCGTATGTGTGTGTGTGTGTCTATTTGTTTGTTTAGATATCTTCGTGAGCAGGTAGGACGTGTCTTAACGATAAGAGAGCCACCACGTCAGGCATGTCTCTCTCTCCTCCTCCTTCGCTGCCTCCTGACCTACCGAGGAAGACACAACAGCCCCTCCCTCTCTCTGCCCCTACTGACCTCTCCCCAGTACCAGGGGCCCACCTGTCTGTCGCACTGTCCCTGCTGACCTCCCCCCAGTACCAGGGGCCCACCTCTTCCTCTCTATCTGTTGACCTCCCCCCAGTACCAGGGGCCCACCTCTCCCTCTCTATCTGTTGACCTCCCCCCAGTACCAGGGGCCCACCTCTCCCTCTCTATCTGTCCCTACTGACCTCCCCCCAGTCCCGGGGGCCCACCTGTCTGTCGCACTGTCCCTGCTGACCTCCCTAATACGAGGCGCCCATCTCTCTCTCTGCCAGGCAGGCACACCTCTCTCTCTGTCTCTCTGTCCCAATGGACCCACCTAGTCGCAGGCACCTGCCTCTATCTTTCTATTTGTTCCTGTTCCTCTCGTTCTGTCTGTCTCGCCGTATTTGAATGAGAGCGGCGTGTATTCCATGCCTCCACGCAGACAGGTAGACGTTCGTACGGAGAAGCGTACGTTCTAGACCGGAACCTCTGTGGACTCCGCATGCACGCAGACGACGCGAAGACATGCGCCTTGTTGCAGCACACATGCAGAGGTGCTTTCCCCGCCCTTTTCTGCGTGCCTGTGGACAGCGCCGCTGTTTCACACGCACGGCCGCACGTGGGTAGCGCCACCAGGGACATGCAGAACAACTACCGTGGAGAGAGAGATGTCTGTCCGACTGCCTCCGCGTGTGCGCGCGAATGCATGCAGCTACCTTCTACGGGTGCTTCTTCGACGAGGAGCTTATCTGTCCCTCCTGAACCCCCCCCTTCTCGGCTCCTGCTATTCCATCATTCGTCCTGCTGCTATTGCTGTGGCTGCTGCAGCTGCGGCTGCTGCAGACGCATGCACGCATAGAGCACGTCATGCATAGAGCACGTCATGCATAGAGCACGTCATGCATAGAGCACGTCATGCATAGAGCACGTCATGCGTATACTCGTGTGCGCCTGTGGAGGACGCTGCTGCGTGTGCTCTTGTGCATGCTTGAGGACACCAATATGTCTACCTCTGGGCATGTGGCTGCTCATCTACATACTCCCGTGCATGCAAATGCGAAGGCGTGGACTCTTGTGCATGCAGGTGCTCTCGCCTATCCTCTTCTGCATGCATAGAGGAAGCCGATGTATGTGCACGCATAGAGGAAGCCGACGCATGTGCATGCACAGAGGAAGCCGCCGCGTGTGCATGCACAGAGGAAGCTGGTGCATGTGCGCGCATATGCCACCATAGAGCAGCAACGCCTTTGCGTATATAAAAACGCCGGCCTCACGGGCTCCGAGACGACTACCGTTCCAACAGAAACGTACGAGATGTTCACGGCTTCTCGCGTCATAGCAGCAGCGCTGAAGAACCGTCGCTGGTGCAGCGGCTGCTCAATGCGGTGCAGCTGCTGCCCAGTGCGCCCCTGCTGCTGCTGCAGCACCCTCCCCAGGTCCAGTCTCTGGTCGCATCGGCTTTGCTGCTTGAGCAGGTCCTGCCCACGCATTTGCTGATGCTGCAGCTGCTGCTGTTGCTGCTGCTGCAGTTGCTGCTGCTTCTGGTGTTGCTGTTGCTGCTGCTGCAGTTGCTGCTGTTTCTGCTGTTGCTGTTGCTGCTGCTGCCGTTGCTGCTGCTGCGGCTGTCGCTGCTGCTGCTGCGGCTGTCGCTGCTGCTGTTGTTGCTGCTGTTGGTATCGCTGCTGCCAGTGGGAGTGTGGCTGACGCTGTGGCAGCTGATGGTGTCGCGTACGGTGGAGTCGCAGCTGCTGGAGCGGCTGGCTCTCCTGCTTTTGCAGGTGCTGCTGTTGTTGCAGGTGCTGCTGCCGTTGCAGTGGGCCCGCACGCCGATCCAGATGCTGCGGAAGAAGTCGCAGCATGCGCACGCGACGACAGCAGCACGAAAAAGAAGTTTCCAGCAACGGATTAACTCCAAGTGCGAATGCAGTGTGAAGAGACAAGACCTCACAGAGGGAAGCTGCAGTGGCAGCAGCAGCACTAGAGGAGGCAGCCGAAGCAGCAGGATAACACTTGGCACGGTTAATGCCAGAAGCACGCGCAGCAGCGGCGTCCCGCAAACAAGCAGCGGAGGCGGCAGGAGCGGGATGGCCAGCAATCGGAGCGTGTGCAGAGGAAACCGCCGCAGCGCGAGAGACACGAGCAGCAGGGAGGGCAGCAGATACGCAAGCAGCAGGAAGGGCAGTAGCACAAGAAGAAGAGAGGGATGCTGCTGAGGGTGGCGCACACTTCGCGGAGGCGAAGGCCGTCGTCCGCAAGCAGCAGCAGAGGCCCCCTACCCCGTGCTTCATTGCACCTGCCCAGATTACGGCGCTCCCACTGGTGCTGTTAACGCTGCTCCTGCTGCTGCTTCAGCTGCCGCGGCCGCTCAACCTGCTGCTACCACAGCTGTCGCGACTGCTAGACCTGCTGCTGCTCTTCCTGCTGCGCTGCTGCTCTTCCTGCTGCGCTGCTGCTCTTCCTGCTGCGCTGCTGTTCTTCCTCCCGCTGCTGCTGCTGCTTCTGTGTGCTCTGCGGGGTCTGCTGCCCTTCGTGCCGCTACTACAGCTGCGCGTGTCTTTACTTGGACAGAGTTTCCCGAAGTCGCGTGGAAGTTGTTCCGAGCGGCGTACGCGGCTGCACTCCACCAGCAGCTCGTAGATTATCTCTGCCTTTCGTTTCTAAGCGCAGCAGATGGAAAACATGTGGCCCTGGCAGACCCTGTTGCTGCTGCTGGTGGTCCTGCTCTTGTCGCGCGGGTTCGTCGTTTGCCTACTGCAGGGGAAGCAGTTCGCCTGCTACACCTGCGGCTACAATCGAGAAAGAGGCCCGTGCTGTGACGCCTGCTGCGGGTGGTGGGCCCGGACGCCAGCAGCACAACGCACGTGGTGGTGCTGCTGCCGCGGCAGCAGACGCAACGCATTCCCTTCGCCTGCTCAGGGTGGCAGATGCTGCGTTTGTTTGTTGAGGCCTACACAGCGGGCCTGCTGAGAAAACGTACTTTTTAGTGCACCCCTCCCCCTGTCTCGATCTTCTGCCTTCTCTCTTCTTCGTGTCTGCTGCTCATCTTTGTCGCAATCGTTTGCTGCTTTCCCTTCTATTCTCTCGTCTTCTTCGGCCGCATGTGCGCAGTCTCTCGCTGAAGACTCTGTAGCACACTCTTCAACTTACCAAACCCGTGCACGAGTGACTATTATCTGCAACCCTGTCTGCCGTCCCTTCTGCGCCCTCTCTACTCTCCATCTCTTCGCTTGCGCGCGTCTTCTCCCCGTGGAAAACCTGTCTTCTCTTTCGCTATATGTACATATATACATGTAGATAGCACGTAAATATTCTCTGTATATATAAATATATATATATATATGCAGAACGTGTACACGTACACGTGTGGTAACATACGGAAACCGTCCAGATACATATATATATATATATCACAGCGACCCCATATATATATATATACACGCACGGGTAAGCAGCACACCGACATTCTCCATATACAAATAGATATATATATACATATATATATGTTCCATGAATCCCATGTATCTATATTACTTACACGTAAATAAAACCCAGATTGTCTTTCTCCTTCTCTCTCTCTCTTCCTCCATATATACACATATATATATATATATATATATATAGATGTACTGTCGCAGAAATGCCATATATATATATACACGTATATATATGTGTGTCATCCATTCACCTACATTTCATTTGTTCCTCTTCGAAGAGGACACTGCAGTGTCTCAATCGTAAACATATGTCTACTGTCAGGCGCAATACGCAGATCTCTCTATCTCTTTCTATACATTTACACATATACACATATGTTGTCCACTTCTATCGAAAGGCTATACAACACAGGAGTGTCGCCGTATGGGGGAATCTCTCCTTATACAAATTTATATACACTTCTACCAGAAGCGCATACACGAATGTCTTTGTATACGGAGACCTACAAACTTACATATACATATATATATACATATATATATGTATATATATCGACGCATGGTACACTTCTACCGGAGGGGTATGTAGGGAGTGTCACGGTATAGGGAGCCCTCTCTCATCCACCTATATGTATGTGAATGTATACATATATCTGTATATATCGCACGCTTCTCATATATATATATATATATATGTATGTATGGTACACTTGTATTGGATGGGCATATAGGAGGGTCGGTGACACACACCGACGTCAAACGTGTGTGGCCGATAAGGTTGTCCTGTTGGTCTTCTTGTCAAAATTCCACTTTTCTGAAGAAGAACATGTCTAAATTT
This sequence comes from Sarcocystis neurona, assembly GCA_000727475.1. Taxonomy (NCBI): domain Eukaryota; phylum Apicomplexa; class Conoidasida; order Eucoccidiorida; family Sarcocystidae; genus Sarcocystis; species Sarcocystis neurona. The sequence continues at coordinate 62,336 of KL647325.1, forward strand.
TCTTCTTTCAGCAGGGTATTTTCTCCGTTCTCCCTTGCACGCAAGGGTTTGCTGGGTGGGGAATATTTGTCGGAGAGGCACATTTCTCGCGCAGCCGGTACTCGCCACCGGTTGCATCGGGCAATATCCTCCTTCAAAGGCCTTAAATTTTTCTCCTTCTCTACTTCAAATCCATGTAAGAAATTTCCTGTCTCTATGTGCGGAGTAGAGTGCGTCCTTTTCGACTTTTCCGACGGTCACAAGCACGAAGCACACGGACGCGTAAAGTGCCTTCGACTTCAGGTAAGGTCCTCATTTCTGGCACTTCTCCTTTCTTCTTCCTAGTATTTCTGCCTTACGCAATTGTGAGAACATCTTGCACACGGGAGTTGCTGCCTGCCGCGAGAATGAGAAGGGTCCTCCGCGCTTAGCTGCGCTGCTCATGCGGAGAGAAACTCCACATATAGACGCACAAAGGTACCTACAAAGGAAAAATACGCATGTACACTTCTGTAGAATATTCGTTTCACCGCATATAGACAGACAAGAGGGGAATTTTTGTACATCCATCATACACACAGAGAAGTAGACATCGGCAAGTTGCAGCCAGGGTATGGAAGCGATGTACAAGAAGCCCTCCACACACATATGCATGAAGATGGACGTGGAATTCGTAATTCGTCCGCAGGACACTGACAAACAGTGACGTTTCTCGTAGGATGGTGTAGACACGTTCTACTCGGATACTTAGAAGCGTATTTGGAAGCTTTCGCAGCAGTGTGGCAGTCTTTGCAGCGGCGGGGTTGGAGGGCATGCACACCGCGCATGTGGGTAGGAGCAGCTGCTGTAGTGACATAACGAAACAACGACAGCAGGAACAGCAAGGCAAAAACAGGACGGCTGGGTGGACGCAGCAGCAGCAGTGACACCAGCAGCGACAGCAACAGCAGCTGCAACAACAGCGGCAGCAACAGGATCACCAGCAGGGCAGACAGCAACGGCAACATAAACAGCAGCGACAGCAGCAGCAACAGTAGTCGCACTCTTCGGTGCAACGGCGCTGCGCAAGAAGCAGTTTTTACGTACGGAGGTGGAACTGTTAGAAGGAAACAGCGAAGAAGCCTTTCACCTGCAAATACGTATATTATATGGAGGACCGCTATACGTATGAAGCTTCGGTACAGATGGAGCAATGAACACAGGCAGCTGTATCACGTTGCGCCAGTCAGGTCGCTTGTAGACATGAACACATGCATGTACACATCCGTATATGTGTATGTGAATAGTCACATTTTGATGCGATTGTGTATCCAGGTTGCCCGAAAGTATATATATACATATATGTACGCGTGTATAAATACACAAGCATGTAGCTGCTCAATTATTACGTAAGGTGTGAAGGAATAAATGTGTTACAATACGTATATACATGGATGCGAGTGCTGCTGGAAGACTTGTCTGCGCCGAGGACAAAGCCTACGCAGACGCTGATCCGCAACACAGGGGATGCGCTCGAGAAAGAAGGATGAGAGAGCAGGTACGTTGTGCGACCACAGCACATATGGCAGAGGGAGCAGCAGCTCCTGCAGCAAGAGCAGCAGCACAAAGCGCAAGCGTACCAAAAGGAAAGCAGCACTAACAACAACAGCTGATGGAGGAGACACAGCAGCAGCAACAGTGTTAAGAGAAACAGCAACAGGAAGAGCGCCGACACTAGCAGCGTCCAGAGCAGCATGTCAGAAAGGCTGCGTACCAGCAGCATACCAGTGTAGGACCAGCAGCAAAGCGCGAGGAGCAACAGCAGCGTCAGCAGCAGCGTCAGCAGCAGCTGACGCCAAACAGCGCAGGACCAGCAGCGATACACAGAACAGCAAAACCGTGAGCAGAAGGCGAGCGAAAGCGAAAGAAGCACCAACACGTCTGCAGAACAATGTCGCAGTAGGAGCAGGCGGTATACGGTTTAAAAATGCCAACGGCAGCAACAAGGGCAGCTTTACAGAATTTAGTACCGCGGAGACCAGCAGAAGTACTAAGTCGAGTCGAAGCACTGTACCACGCACTGCAGCTTCTTATTGAGTACCACTCCCATCAACAGTCTCGCTGACGTAGCGTTTGACGTCAACACTACAACACTAATGCTGCTATAGACGTCTGGCTGAACGTGCGGAAACACGTTTTTCAAACGGTGTTGACAGGAGTAATAGAGTGGTTCTTTTGTGTGGTGAAGAGGGGAGGGCCACTCTAAAGTAAATGTACGACCAGAAGACACGCCTGATCATATCGGGACGCACGACTGATGTCGGTAACTTCTCTTTGAATTCAGTGCGATACTAGGCTTTTCCGCCAGAAGCCATCTGGACATTGCTGAGATCTTTCGACTATGCTGCTGCATCTTCGCGTATTTCTGCTGTGCTCTCACTCGCGCTGCTTTCACTACTGCTTCGCCTTTTGGTGGTGCTTGTGGACGGCCGCAGTCCGTGCTTTTCGCTGTTTTGAGTAAATTTCTAGTACACACTGCCACTGCTGGTTCTCCTGGTGTTGCTATTGCTTCAGTGTGAACAGTGCCAACTTATCTGCTGGGGGGTCTTGCCTGAACGTCAAGTGGATGCTCTGTTTTTACCGGCTTCACGTTCGCCTCTCGTCTGGTGTTTTGACTCTCTCTCTGTCCGCAAGCATTTACTCTCTTTATCTTGTTCTTCCTCTAAATCTGGCTGCTGCACTTTCACAGCGAATCTCGTCCTCCTGCGGTTGTTTGAGACACGGCGGCAGTTGCGGAAGGTTGATATGATTGCTACTGCCGTCGCGAGCCAGCGATGCCTGCGTCCGGCTGCTCTTTGGCTGCAGCCTGCTGCTGCGATAGCCACGACTGCTTAAATTTACAAATACGACGGCTGCGCTGCCCTATTTGTGCTGGCTCTGCTTCTCCTTTGACTGCCATTGTTGCTGACGCTACAGCTGCCGCGGCTACTGCTGCTGGTTCTACGGCTGCTGCTGCTCCTGCTGGGGCTGCTACTTGTGCTGCTGCTGCTGCAGCTAATATTGTAGATAATTGTGAGGGGTACCTGCAGCGTACGTCGTACTTCACGAGATGATTCTTTCTTCGCTGCTGCAGCTGATCACCTCCTCAGCCTTTGCGACACGACCTTCTCAGAGCGTTGTCTGCTTCATAGATGCATGCACACAAAGACGACGTTAGGCTGCTGCAGCTGCTGCTGCTGACTCTTGCACCTGGTGGTGGAACATGTGTCCTTGTTTTTGAAGCTACACAGACTCTACTGCTATTGCATCTTTCGTGTGGCGGCTGGTTCCGTCGCAAGTCCACGTGCTCCTTTTGTTGGAGACGGCACTTCAGCGGACGCTGTGGGGACTTCAGCAACTTTGTTCTTCTTGCCGTTAAAGCCGCTGGGGCAGCTGCTATGCAACACTTGCATGCAGCTGTTGTGCAGACCTGTCCCTGTAAGCTCTGCCAAAAGTCCACAGATCAGTGCCCTCTCCTAGACCGCTGACTGCAGCAGCCGCGCGCGACTCTTCCTACATGCAGCAGTAGTGCGTACGCTGTGAAACTTTGGTCACCCCCTTCAGCGGAGCAGTTGCAAGCATTCACTGTAACGATCAGGCGTCCTTGAACATCTGTCTGCTGCTATACCTCTCTTTAGTGAATAAGCACGAAATTTCAGTGCGCATTTGTATGTACACCTGCACGTGAGTATACGTTACTGTACATATATATACATATGTGTCTACGTATATAGCACATATACACTGCCAGCACGTACGCATATATATATATATATATGCGTATAAAAAGCAAGCTGATTTCCGGCACCCTACAGGAACACGACTGAAACCTGTACTACGGACGATCCAGGAGCTTCAGGTTTTTGCTTACGTGTGGACGCTCTATGAGCTTCGTTCAACACGGTGGTATTGTACATGTCTGTGTAAGTACATATACATATACACAGATACACGGAGGTTGTACGGGTAGACACGGTGCCTCCCCAAAACTTGGTCTATGCAGTGCTGGCTACTGCATATGTGCGGACACGTGCTCATTGATATTTATACGTAAACGTGCGAAGAACTGTATGCACGCCGTCACATGCGTATGTACAAATATGTAGAGGCAAGTATGCACGTCATACACGCTTACTAGGCGTAAGAAGAGACGATCCTACATCTCACTGAGCTAAACTTCCTGCAGTAGATTCCACTCTTCTTCTATTATTCGCGGCGAAACAACGATCACAAGTAGCACGTGTACAGCTGCCCTGTGGTAGAACACAAAGACGCAAGGTCAAACAAGGACAGAGTGCGTAATCTACAGATTGATATTGTGTTGCCGCTGTTCCTCTCGCTACTTTTCCGGCGGTAGAGCTGCCTCTGTGGCGGTCGGTCCCTTGCTGCTACCAACCGGTTCGTGCTGTGAAGCGGACACTACTTCTGGTGCTCGTGTATGTACGCATCTGTGCTGGTGTCACAAAGCTGATGCGGCAGCAGCATCGAACGTCTCGTGGAGCTGCTCGGGCTCCTGCCGCCCATGCTCCTGTGGCTGCTGAAACTGCTGCTGGTTACGCTGCTGCTGGTGGGGCTGCTGGTGATGCTGCTACTGCTGTTGCTGTTGCTTTATGATAGCTGGTGCGCGTCCGGTTGAAGTTAGAGCGGCGTAAAAGGTGCCGCTACTTCCGTTCAAAGCTTTCTACGCCGCTGTCGCTCTTGACACGCTGCACTTCTGCAGCACGACAGGATTCACTCCTTTTGAAGCTGACCAATGAAAATATACCGTACCACGTTTACTCGTATACAGCAGCAGATGCGCACCTACGCAGGGATATGCGTACACTTGTATATGTGTATGAATACACATATATATATATATATGTATATGTGGGAATAACTCGACAGACAGACGAGTACGTCCCTATATGTATATGTGTGTGGGAGGTGTATCTTCGGGAGCGGGTACATACAGAGAGAGCGTCTACAGATATGTGTCAACGTCGTGCAAGTGCGTGTGAACGGGACTTTCGCTGTTGTGTCCGTAGACGCTTCAATAACGCATGTGGCGTTTCGCGTTTCGTAACAACAGCAGCCCAATGCAAGAGCCGCAGTGCCTGTACAGACGAACGTAAGTACATTACGTAGCAGTCTACACCGAGTGGTACAATGGCGTCTTAATATACGCATAGGTAATCTCTGCCGAAGTGGTGTACCTACATACAACCACCCAGGCGTAGTGTCCTATCCTTGTCACGTAGATACGTGGCAGTTCCGACTGCGCACTCACTGACAGCCGCCCAAGCAGCAACAGCCGTAACTCCGGTTGACTGTACTAGACGTGTAGAACTGAGCTAGCACTCGCTGCATCTGCGCTTTTAATATGTGCACGCGAGTAGAAGGAGAAGAAACTACAAGGGGATATAGCTGACGGCCTACACCTCTTTCTCTGTCTGCATGCAACTATTAATATATGTACCTGTGCACGTGGAGGCACCAGTGGTGCACGTGTCTCTTTAGTCGGTCGTGTCACAGATGTGGCGGTTCTTCCTGGGCCGCGCCGCTAGCAGCAGCACCAGGAGCAGCAAGAGTAAGCGCGACTGTCAGCAGCAAGGACAACAGCAGCATCAGCACGTGAGAGCCAATACGAGCACGCCCAGCAGCAAAGACACTACTGCAAGCTAACGCTGCAAAGCAGTGCGGCTCGAGGAGTCGTCACAGCGAATTCAGCGTGTGGGGTAGCTAAAATAGGCAGAAGCTTCGACCAGCTGTACACCGCAAATAAGTGCACACGCAGGAAATTTTAATTCCGCCCGTGTACCTGTCTATGTATATATACGCATATAGATATCTAAATGTATACACCGGTACCTAGACCCAGAGAAGGCACGAAGGCACGCACACATGTGCCTGCACTACTCTCGAAATCCCGTTGTTCACCGCCGAAAACACACGGCTGCTGCGTTTCCTCCCCCTACGGGCTGTCGTGTCCACGCGTGTGCGTCTTCGGACTGAGACGCGTGCGCATGAACACCACAGTGCAAACATCTGCAAAAGCTAATACACATGTCTCCACGTATATATACACATGTATAGGTATGTACGCAGACACCAATACATGGACCTATATACATATGTACATACATACATATTTATATTCGTCGGAAGGCGACGAAACTACTTGTTTGAGTCTATACGTTTATCATGTGTCCTGGGCCAGTTGAGACAGAGGGCTACAGCGCCCTTGCCGAAAGCAAGGCCGCCAGCAGCCGTGATTCACGTACCGGCCGCTCTAACAACAACTCACCTACGGCGGTCTCACGTGTCTACTTCTATCCACGCACACACAGCTGTACGTACGTGCATATATATATATATATTATATATTTATGTTTGTAAACATATCAGGGTACATGTATTCGGCATTCCACCAGACACATGCATATGTGAAAGAGAGTTTTTCTTGCGTCCATCCCCAAAGGCGTCCGCTTCGTCGCAGAGAAGCGTGTCCACTAATACATGTCTTTCTTCCACGTTATATGCATACAATTGCCGCGGCCACTCGTTCGGCACCCACGCATATATGCATATATGTCTACATACGTGTATAAATATATATATATATATATCTATCTGTATTTATATATACACGTATACGTGTATATGCATGTATACGTATACATATAGCTATAAGCATACATATATATATACGTATATATAGATATACATATATGTACAGATATAAATATCTCTACACACACATATATACATATATATATATATATGCATATACGTATATATGCACACACACGTAGACATAGATTTATATATACACAAGGGTGTACATATATATACACCTCTACCACTATTTCGGAAGTCACATATATGCATGTATAAATATAGACAAAGACAGATTACCAGATGAATACCCACCCGTAATATATGTATATGTACAAACATATACATATATATATTATGTAACGGTGTGATATAGGAGTGAAAAAGACTCACGCACGCTGACTGAATCTTCTGCCTCTCCGTCAGCCACCAGCAGCGCGTCGCCACAGGTGCGCTCGGCGAGAAAAGAGACGCGGAAAGCATCTGCTGCTCAACAACAGCAGCTGTCTTCACCTCGTCGACACGTACAAAAGAAAGACTGATAGGGATATAAGTTCTGAGTTGTCCACCAATACTTAAGTACGTGTCTACATATGTATATGCTCCACACACGTGTGTACACGTACATACGTGTAGTCTACACACATGTATGTACATCTACATATATTTATGTAGATGTATGTGTATATGCATGTATACACGTACATATGTGTAGGCTACACACATGTATATACCTCTCTCTATATATGTATAGATGTATGTGTATATGCATTTGTATGGGTGGATGTACGTGCACTTGAAATCGAGCATGTACAAACACTTGTGCACACACATATCTCACACGTCCTCCGTAATACGAATACATATACATACACATATATATAATCTTACATATATCTATATATATATGTATATATATATGTATATATACATGTATATACCGGTATGTCTTTAAATATATGGACATATACGTATATATATATATATGTATATCAGTATTTCTTTAAATATATAGATGTACCCATATACACGTAAACATGAAATATATACGAGTACAGAGGAAAGAATACTGTAACGCGGCACTTGACGTACACATATAAATTTCTAAATAGAAAAATATGTATGTATATATTGAGACATACGTGCATTTGTAGATATAAACACATCCGGCTTGAAAGGGGTTGGTGACCCCCACACATGTGCGCATACATATATATATATATGAAGGATGCATGCAGACCCTCCCCTCCATGACTTCTGCAGAAGCGCCTTCTCTGTGGACGCAACTCCCCGTGCAGAGCGGTAGCGGAGGGGTTGACCGTCCTCTGCTGCTTCGGACTCGCTGCCGCTTCTGCTGCCGTTTCTGCTGCTGCCGACCGGCCTCCCGTTCTGCTGTTGTGGTGTGCCCTGCCACCTCATTCCGCGCCGCATCCTGCTGCTCTCCTCGACGCTCCTGACGCCGCTGCTCCTGCTGCTGACCGAGTTTCTCCCTGACTTCTGCTGCTGCTGCTGCCTCTCCGCATGCAGCGCCGTATACTCCTTTACTCTCGTGCGTAGTTGTCGAAGGCAAGCTGCAACAGCATCGCGGCGGCAGTCCACAGTCTCAGCATTTTCGCTTTGCAATGACACACATCTAAACGTCCAAGAATACAGTAGAACGGCAAGACATATACATACATATATGTATATATGTAGCTATGCAGATAGAATATACACATATATATATATATATATGTAGCGATACGGACGGAGTATCACGGTGTAGACACATGAGTCTACATGCGTGTACAAATGTGTATAAACCCGGTACAGTGTCACACGTACAGAGACATGTATACATCGCTCTTTCTCCGTATGTCCATATATTTGTATGGGTAGCTGGAGGCGCACTAGACAGACAGATACACAGCAGCACGAGACATCGAGTATTCGGGCAGCAGCAGCAGCAGCAGTCCAGTGGTACCGGCAGCAAAGCTTGTGATGTCAGGGAGACGCAGAGCAGCTGCACAGAGAGGAGGAACCGGAAGTCGCGACAGACACAGCAGCAGCAACAGCCTCCGCAGGGGCACACAGAGGCAGAGGAGCACCAGGAAAGAGAAGAAGCAACAGCAACCCAGCGGTGGCAGAACCGGAAGGCCCGGGCGGTGGAACGTACACAGCAGCAGCGGCGATAGAAGAACAGCAGCTGCGAGGAGAGAAAAGATCCAGCCGCAGCGACGTAACGAAGGGCAACCGCGACAAAGCAGAGCAGGCGCATGAGCAGGATCCGGAGAGGCAGAAAAGCAGCAGCACCGCTGATAGAAACAGAACCGCAGCAGCAGAGACGGCACGCGGCTGCAGCGACAGGAAAACGGGAGGAGCAGCAACAGCTGCAGTGTGGGAATTCAGCAGCGCCTGCTCTGAGGAGCAGCAGCAGAGACACGAAGAAAAACACGACAGCGGCAAAAAAAAACGAGCACCCGCGGCGACTGACGTGCCAGAGCAGCAGCAGCAGCAACGGACGACCGGTACGGCCGTAGCACTGGAGGGCGGCAGGCGGCAGCAACAGCAGCCGAGACAGAAAAACAAGACGAAGCAGCAGTGAGAAGGCAAAGAAGCAGCATCCGCGACAGAGATAGGAGGACAGCAGCAGCAGCACTTACCTTCAAATATTCCATCTGAGCCACTAGCAGCGCACAGGCCAGACACGTCTCGCTGCGGTTTGCTGCGAGGCCGTCCGCAAAGAAGCGTCGCACCGCCACGACGTTCACGGTCTTCGCCACTTCCTGCAGCAGAAGCGATGCCAGCGGCAGCCAAGTAGACACGCATCGGCACAGCAGCACGAGAAGCAGCGGGACACACCCAGGCGCAGCACCAGCAGCGGGAAACACCGAGGCGCAGCAGCAGCAGTGGCCAACGCCAGCCAGCCGCGGAAGGGGTACAAAGGAGCAGCGGCAGTAGCCGGTCACAGCGGCACTTCTGAGAAACAGCAGCAGCAGCAGCTTCTGAGCAGCGACAGCAGCTACAAGGAAACAGCTACTAGCCGCGCGGCACGCCTACGCGCACTAGCAGCAGGTGGGGAAAGAGAGGAGAAACCCTACAGCAGCCGCCATGGGACAGCAGCACCAGCAGCAGCAGCAGCAAAAGAGAGAAACATTCCCGGTGGAACTTGCAGCCCTTCACGTCTACTTTGGAGGAGCAGCAGCAGCGACAGCAGCAGAGTTACACACCCCGTTCGAAAGGTACGGATTCCTGTCTCGTCCCGCTACCGCTCCTGCTTCCGCTGCTTCAAGAAGACGTTTCTCCCGCTCCTGTCGCAGTATCACAAAGGAGGAGAAAAAGCCGCTGGTTGTCACACGGCCCCGGAGTAAGGAAGTATCTGCTGCAGTTGCTGCCGTCTACCAGGACAGGCGCAGCTGCTGCGGCTGTTGCCGGAGCGCGTCCACAAGAATCGGGCTTGCTGCTGCCGCTGCGGGGACTGTCGCTCCTCAGACTGACGACAGAACGGGATGTACTGCTGCTACTGCTGCTCCCTCTCTCGTGCAGCTGCTGCGTCCTACAACTCACCTCAAGTGAAGAAGCAAGAGCGCGTCCTCCTGCTGCATCCGTCTCCTCGTGTCTCCCGCTGCTGCTGCTACAAACCGCTGCTTCGCTTCCCTGCTGCCCGCGTCCCGCACCCGGTGACTCCACCAAATGAAACGTCGGAGCCCTATACAGTACACGCGTGTCTACATATTACACGTATATGTATATACATGGAATTCTGCCTATATAGAGACACCTGTATGCAACTAGTGTACATATATACATATATATGCATATGTACATATTACATACATACATTTATATATATGTGTACAAACGTAAATATATATACGTATATGTGTGTGTATATATATATATAGGTATATACACATACGTATCCCAAGCCCAACACAGTATGCACACACAATTTTAAACATACACATACACATATATACATATATGTAGGTATGATATGATGCGTATAGATACACATACCTGCAAGTTGTGGGCACGCACCCTACATATCCATCCATACACATGTATACATATATATATATACATGTAAAAACGTAAATATATATATATATATACGTATATATACACATAAGAGAGAGGGACAGGAAGGGGGAGAGAGGCAGAGCAAACGACACGGTGACAACAGGCGGGCGGAGATTTGTGAATCACCCGGTCTGCATGCAGCAGCACGCAGCGTTGACAACTCCGACACATTCGCGTCGCACGCCGGGGTTCCTTCTCCACTCCTATCATGCACATGTGAGACATGCATTTGTATATGCTGCTGCATTTCATCCGTTCCATGCATACACATATATATATACATATACATATATCAACGTACACGCTCATGTGGATCCACATACATATATATATATATATACACATACAAATCCACATGTGAAGAGATACACATATATATATATATATATGTACATACGTACACGTACGTAATACGCTGCACCTCATCCTGTTCATATATACATATAAACACGCGAGCTAATGTGGATTCAGATAGACACATACATATGTATATGTATACATCTATATCTATCCAACTATATATACACACGTACAAATCTATGTGTGAAGATTTATATATATATATATACGTAACTAGTATCTTTTGAGTGACGTATATATATGTAAACGCGCTACACGTACAGCAAATTGTTCAACGGTGAGAAGTGTTCCCTGCGCTGTTCCTTCAAACTGGAAGATAGACACCTCTGCATGGAATTTCCACACAAATGCCTCCGTGAACTTATACTTGGAAGTACACGAACTGAGGGACACAAGGTGTATATACACACACATGGACTTCCACAAATATACATAGATATGAATTGAGAGAAGTACGTATACATTTATACATAGGTGAGGACAGCTCCTCATACATGCATCTTCGTATGCGGGTGACTGCGCCGGCCACGCGTTGCTTCGGTTCGTTGGGAAAACGCAGGAAAGTCGTATCAACAGGAGGACAAGTCCTTCTTACTGCTCGTTAAGAGGGACTTTTATATAGGCAACAAGTCGTCGCTGGTGGCGGCGCAGCACCGCGCAGCAGCAGAGGGCATCGGCGTCTTCGACAAAAGCCTGTCGCAGCGACGCAACAGGAGGAGGAACTGCTGCAGAGTCCTCGGGGCACTGCTGCTGCTGCTGCTCCTGTGTTTCCACGGGCTGGCTGTCGCCTTCTTCTGGCGTTCCTGGTTCGACCTTCGCGCGCTTCCACTCCTGTCCTTCTGCCTCCGCTGCTGCTTCCCCGTGGCGCCGCTTCTCTCCTGCGACTGCTGCTGCCTCGGTTGCCCCTGCTGCTTCTGCTGCTCTTGTTGCTGATCCTGCTGCCGCTTTTGCTCGTGCTGCCGCTGTCGTTGCTGCTCGAGCTGCTGCCACGCCACGGTGGTAAGTGGCAGACGCGATGGGGAAGAAGCTCTCGACACTGCTGACTGCTGCAGCGGAGGGCAGCAGCAACAGCGCTCGAGACAGCAGCTGCTGCACCGGCGGCATAGTCGTTGGGTCACGTCTGCAGCAGAGCGTAGCGACCGCAGCAGCACACAGTGCGGCAGAAAGCTAGCAACAGCAGCGCCTGCTTGGACAACACCCCCCCAGCTGCAAAACGCACGAGCAGCGGCAGCAGCGAGACAGCTGCGCGAACAGCAGTCGCGGGTGTAGCTGCGGCACGCGTCAGAGAAACTGCAGCGGCAGCAGCTCCCTCTGCAGCGGCAGCCTCAGCAGCTAGGAGAGCCGCTGGAGCGGCCAGCCACCAGCACGGAGAGCAACAAAGGACACGGCCACAACAGCAACAGCAGCACCACCTGCTCACATACATGTATGCGTATATATATATATATATAAGTATAAAGAGGGACACACATACACACGCAGACACACACACAAAAATACAGACCCACAGACATATAAACGGGAAGTTGCACTTCCAGGAGCAGCCAAAAAAGTGAGCAGCAGCAGCGTAGAGCACCAGCTCGTCACAGCAGCCTGCGAGGGACAAACGACCAGCAGGGCAACCCCAGCGGCAGCACCACAAAGAGGCCGTGACTTACATGTAGTTGCTCAGGACGTAGAGGCGCCAGAGCCGCAGACTCACTGCAAACAAGACAGCAGCAGCAGCAGTACAACAACCGCAGCAGGACACCAGCAGCAGGACAACAACCGCAGGATAACAACAGCAAAACAGCTTCCTCACATTGCTCCACCCATGCACGCATACAAACACACACACACAGAGGGATAGAAGCAAAGAAAGCTGTATACACACACTCGTTGACACACACGTACATATGCAGAGGCGTGCACGTGTCTACGTACAGACACGATGACAGTGAAGAAGCACCTGTTGGTGACACACCGACGTAGAAGTGGAAGAGTTTGTCAGAGCAACAGCAGCAGCAGCAGCGTCATATCTGTTTCTCGTCTCTCTCTCTCTCGTCGTCGAGTTAAAGGCGCATATGGCCCGCGCCAGGACGCAGTTGCAGCAGCAGCAGCAGCAAAGACGCTGCAGCAGCCGACAAGCAAAACTGCAAGTACGTGAGAGATGCCGCGACATACTGATCTATCTTACGTAGGCGCATACAGCTGTGCATATACATATATGTACATATACACATATATATATGGAGAGAGAGATGCGCGTACGTCGCACAGGATCACACTCGTACGCAGGTGCGCGTATATCCACACATGCAGGCACGTAAGTATACATATACCTTTATATATACGGGTACGACCACACGTACATACGCATGCATACACATACATAAGAAGATACGCATACGTTTCTACACACAGATCCACTCACGTGTGTGCACATACATCTATGTATACATATATACATATATACAGACAAGTGTACACATATATTTCTGTATACATACACAACCATATGAGTATACATACAGATATATATATTTATACACACACAAATATAAATCTATAACTCTTGTCACATATGCAACCACATATGCATGCATATTTGTGTGTGCGTATATATATATATATATTACACATTGCGCACGTACAGAGACACACAAACACGTGCTTGCATGCATGCACGCTATGCCTATCTCCTACACAAATATTCACGTAGAAGCGCACCGCGGTCACACACACATATGTATATATCTGTAAATTCACTCATATTCTCAGGCAGGGATGCATTCGTACGTGGAGGTGACGCAGGGATGCGTGGCCCTCTACACACCTTCGCCCAGAACGCACACATAAACACCTACCTAAACGTACATACGTCTGCATACGTACGTATACATATACAAACGTATATATGTATGCATACATATATATATACATATGTGTACGTACACACACATTTCCATATATGTACGTATATACATATTGACACATGCATACATGTACGCATGCGTATGGGAACACGTACGTACATTTGGATACATATACGCGTGTCTACACTGATACATACGTGTGCCTACATACACATATATATCCACACGTATACGGATGTCTTCACACACATACGTATAATACACGCATTTACACACATGAATATATGCACATACATGTACATACCTACCTCCACACACATACGCACATACACGTACACACAAATATATACACACACGTATACGGACACATAGCTACATCCACGTATACGTATAAATACGTTCATACACACATATGTACATATAAACGTGCATACATACATACACACATACATACATAGATGCCCGCACGCATATACACGGACAGGTGTATTTACATCAGTTCACGCGCAGAACCTTGCTGCTGCTACGGTGGCATCCTGCGCTGCCGATGTTGCTGATGGAACCACGCTGCTGTGCCTCGCTGCAAGAAGGAAAAGAAATCGGAGGCTTTACGCTGCGTGGAAGATATATTTCTTGCGAGTGTCGTTCCTCCCCGCAGTCTGCTGCTGCTCTTCACGAAATGCTACCACTGCTACTGCTGCTGCCGTCTTGTATTTTGCCGCTGTTGCTGCTGCTGCTGTTGCTGTTGCTGCTGTTGCTGCTGCTGTTGCTGCTGCTGCTACTGTGGCTGTTCCTCCTTTACAGTTGCCTGCAACTGCTGCTGCTGCCGCTGCGGTTCCTGCTTTCCATTTGCCTGCTCGTGCCGCTGCTGACGCTGCACGCACCTCTGCGACGAACAGCGGCAAGCAGGTCCCCCACACGAACCGCAGCACAGGCGCGGCAGCCAGGAGGAGGCGGGAGACACGCCAGCGCTGCCACCCAGTTGAACAACCATCCCTGCCTGCAGGAGCAGCACGCATCAGGAAGCAGGCGCATGCGCAGGCGTGCAGCGAGCAGCATTGTAGGCAGCAACGGAGGCAGCAGCACAGCAGCAGCACACATACTGGACGCGCAGAACCAGCAGGGAAGCTGCAGAGGAGGAGAAGGCGAAGGACTGAAAGCAGCAGCAGCAGCGGCAGCAATCTGGTTTGACGTACTTGCTGATCTCCCTGCTGCAGCCTGGGATATGTCCCTGGTCGCCGCCCCCGCCGCCGTCCCCTGCAACAGAACACCGGAAGCAAACAGGTGGATACGCCCGCATGCAGAACAGCAGACGCAGAGCAGCGACGTTAAAAACCTTCCACCAACGCATCTGCAACAGCCGCCAAGTGAAGCGGCCGCAAGCAGCCGTCACTGCGTCAACAGGTGCACCCCAGCCCACCACGCGGCAGCAGCAGCAGCAGCACATCAGTCACAAAAAACGCACGAGCGGCCTCTGCAGTGCAGACGTCTGGAAGAAAACGAAACCAGGACAGCAGCTGCAGCAGCAAGAGCAACAGCAGTGCGACCGAGTGCTGATCAGCAGCAGAAGAGTGCGGACGCAAAGAAAGCAGCAGTCCTTTTGGCGGAGCAGCAGCTACTGCCCCATACCCAGACACGTCGCAGCACGAGTAGCTTGGTGGACCGGGGCATCACGTGCCGTCGACCGGTGGGCCGCCCGTGCATGTGTGCAGCAACCGACCTTCACAAGGCCGCAGGCAGACGGCGGCGCAGCAGCAGCACCAACACTAGCTCTCAGACGCGGAGATGCAGCAGTAGCAGCAGGACCCTGCACGGCTGCAGCGGCAGCAACAAAGCGATGCAGCGGGGCGTCGGCGGCACGAAGCACCACGGGTGGCAGCAGCAATAGCAGTAGCAGCAGCAGCAGTTCTGCGTCTCGCACAGTCTCGGGGTGAGCAAGCACGCAGGTGCAACACTTCGAAAGAAGAATCGTTTACTGTCGAGACTGAGCTCGCTTTTCACTGGACGAGCAGCAGCAGGTGCAGCACGACCCACAGCAGCAGCAACAGCAGGCAGCGCCATCGTGTGCTGCACCGTCGGTAGCATCAGGGCTGCAGCAGACGTATCAACGTTTTTAACAGCTCCAACATTTCCACCAACAGCGTCACGTGCAGCATCAGCAGCTCGTGTGCTGCACCAACAGCAGCAGAAACAAGTCCAGCAACAGCAGCAGCAGCACCAGCCCCACAGGAGCCTCTTCTGCAGCAGCGGTGGGCAGCACCACTTCCTGCAGCAGCAGCGGTAGCAGCAGTACTTCCTGCAACAGCAGTAGCGGCAGTGCTTCGTGCAGGAGCAGTCGCAGCAGCACCTGCTGCAACAGTAGCGGCAGCACTTCCAGCAGTCGCAGCAGCACTGCGCGCAGGAGTAGCAGCACTTCCTGCACCACCAGAAGCAGCAGCAGCAGCACTTCCTGCACCACCAGAAGTAGCAGCAGCACTTCCTGCACCACCAGAAGTAGCAGCACTTCCTGTAGCAGTGGCAACAACATCAATTCCTGCAGCGACCGCAGCAGCAGCACTTCTGCAGCAGTAGCAACAACAGCATATCCTGCAACAGTAGCAACAGCAGCACTTCCTGCGGCAGTAGCAACAGCAGCACTTCGTGCACCAGTCGCAACAGCAGCACTTCGTGCACCAGTCGCAACAGCAGCACTTCCTGCAGCAGTCGCAACAGCAGCACTTCCTGCAGCAGTCGCAACACCAGCCCTTCCTGCAGCAGCCGTAGCAGCAGCACTTCCCGCAACAGCAGTGGCAGCAGCGCTCCCTGCTGCAGCAGTCGCAGCACCACTTCCTGCAGCAGCAGTCGCAGCACCACTTCCTGCAGCAGCAGTCGCAGCAGAGAGGTAACTGACCAGTGTCGAGCAGCCGCGAGAGGTAGGGGATGGTGGGGTGGGGAAGAGCGACTGATGGCAGCTGCGACTGCAGCAGCACCACGTCGAGACTTTCGTTGTACCGGAAGAGCAGCCGCAGAGGAAAAACAGCCACAGCTGCGCTGCTGGTGCTGTTGCTGCTGCCGTTGCTACTAACCGACGCTGCGGCGCATTTCTCTTTTGAAGCCCCAGCAGAGCGCTCCGCCGACAAGATCTCCTTCAGTTTCTCCTGCGCAGCAGCACCCAACAACGACAAAAGGATCGGCAGCAGCAGCAGCGCGTCATGGAGGGCAGTGACGTCACAGCGCGGCGGTGCAGCAGCCGCTGCCGTCTGCGGCCGCAGAAAGCTGACGACAACTGCAGCACAGAACTGCTCGACGCAACACCGAGTAAAAGGCAGGCGCACAAAGCCACAGCAACAGCAAAGATCGAGGCGGGACAGCAGCGACAGAGACGTGCTGGGAAGATCAGCGGCAGCAGCAATCGCAGCAGCAGTAGCACACGGCAGTGAGTCCATGTGGGGCCCGCAGCACAAGAAACCAGTTCCCTCGTCCCAGCAGGACAAGCAGAGGAGTAGTAACTGTCGCAGCAGCAGGGGTGCAAGAGAGCTGCAGCAGCAGAGCACCGCGGGAGACTCGTCCTAATAACAGTCGCAGCAGGGCACACACAGAGAGTAGCAGCAGCGGGGGCAGCATGCGCTGCATAGCGCAGCAGCAGGCACTGGGTTTCGGCGAAGCGTGCCAGCGCCACAGCAGCGTCTACGCGCGGCGCGTAGATGTCTGGTGGGGCAGCAGGAGCAGGACAGCGGCGCAGCAGCAGCAGCAGGGCAGCAGTTCAAGAAAGAACGCCAGTGCAGCAACAGGCACTGCCGCTGCTGCTACTTCCACGTCGTCCAGCACCGGCCCTGGTAACGCGACTGGTCAAGCACACACGCAGCAGGGGCATCGCAGCAGCAGCAGCAGAAGCGAAACGTTTCGTCGGTTCTTGTACGTCCTCCCGGCAGCAGCAGGCCTCCTGCCGAGCAACCGAAGCAGACGCACAGGGCTGCCTAGGGAAGCTCTGTTTTACGTGCGTCTGCGTGCCCTTCCTCTCTCTGTTGTGCTTCTGTTTCTTTCTCGTTCTTCGACGCCGCTGCTGGGGCTTCAAGAGAGACACGGCGTACCTCCGGAAACTCAAAGAAGTCTGTTGTAACGGCCGCAGAGGCCTTTTTCTCTGACAGCAGAATCAACTCCACCGCGTGGCTAGACAAGCAACCCAGCTCGTGCTGCTCCACATCTGCTGCGGCTGCTGTTGGTCGTGCCGGGACTGCTGCTGTTGTAGTCGGGGCTGCTGCTGGGCCTGCGGGTGGCGCGCCCGGCGAAGGCAGCGCGCTGCTGCAGCTAGGACCCATGCTGTTGCTGCCGCTGCTGGAGAGGATGCGCAGGCTCAGGCAGCTGTCTGACGCAGTTTTCGAATAGAAGAAAAAGGGAGCAAAGAGATGCAACAGGGGCGCAGGCAGCAGCCGAGCGGCCTTGGGAAAGCCTTCGCCGCTGCCGCTGCTGCTGTTCACCGACGCGCCACTTTCTCCGCAGAGCTGCTGCAGCTCCTGCAGCACCTGCTGCAGCTGTCGAAGCTTCCGCGGCAGCAGCCCGGCCTGCGCCACGACCGCCTCCTCGCGCTGCTCTGCCTGCAGGCACCACGCAGACGCGCGCACGCGCACAGTCCGTCGCACGCGGAGGAGGCGATTTTTGTTCGCGAGAGGCACACAAAGACATGCAACTGAGAGACTGGAAGTCGGCGAAAACCGCCGACTCGGAGACAGCCCAAAAAGTGACAAGAGACACAGACAGACTGACAGAGGAAGAGAGACACAGCAGTAGAGAACCCGAAAGACGCAGCCGAAAAAAGGAGGGCGGAGCAGACGGAGAAAAGAAGTCGATGACGCGGAAGACTCCCCCCCCCCTCCGCGGATTATATTCCGAGAAGAACGCACGTGCTCCTCACGCGAAGAGACACAACATATACACAGAGGGACAGGCAGACGTGGAGACGCGCAGAGGCAGTCGGCAGCTCTCGCATGCATGCGCAGACGACGTGTCTCTAGCAGCGCCCATTTGCAGGTAGGACGCCGGAGAAAACCGGCCCCCTCGATGAGCAGGAAAACACGAGGAAAGTCAAACTTACCAGTATATACGAGTCAACCGCATATACAACAGCAGGGACGCATGCGTACACACACACACACAAACGTACGTCGTGCACAAATAAATTGACGACCAAAGAAACCCAGGCTAGCCACGCATACGTGTCACTACACTACTTATACGTATACACGGTCAATATACATATATATACATCTATTCTTATACACGTACGCGTATAGTATCAGATATGTCGCTATATGGCCCAGAACAATATACACAGGTACATACATAATATATATATATATATACGCGTGTACGTATGAAATACAAAATATACTTCTACAGGGCCCACTATAGGTGAACCAACAGAATACACACACATACGTATATATATGTATATGGTCCATAGCAGTATATACACGTACATGTAAAGCATGTATATATAGACGTACATACATGATATATATATATATGCACGTAGGCATAGAACACTTACAATATATTTATATGGCCCACAATACTATACATATAACTTGTATACGAAGAATGAATATATAGCTATATATATTATATCTATGTACAGGTATGCATTGTATACGTAGAACATGTACGTATACAGGTATACACATGGTATGTATGCATATATATACACACGTAGGCATAGAATACAAAAAAGATACCTACATGACCCACAATACTATATACATATATAACGTGTATACGAAGAATATATATATATATGCACATATGTATATATATAGTGTGCCTATGTACAGGGACGTACAGAACACAGAATATCTCTCTGTATGGCCCACCACAATATACGCACCTATACAAACACGGACCATATATATGTATGTACATCCATGTGTATATATATATATATACACTTATATTTTGTATGCCTGGAATACAATATAGATCTTTACGTGGCCCATAACAACAGATACGCGTATACGTAGAATATAAACATACACCTGCATATGGCCCACAATAACATAATATATATATGATATAGATAGACACATGCACATATATATATGTATGCATAGAAGTTGATATATATATACATCTACACGGCGCACCAATATACACAGGTATACATAGAATGTACACAAATATGTACATATCTTCGTATGGCCTACAACAGTACTCGAGCACGGATACACAGAATATAAATATATATCTCTTCACGCACATTCCTCTCCCCCGACATACATACACATACATGTGCGTATACGGATATATGTGCACGACAACACATTTGCATGAAAAGAACCGCTACGGGCCGCAGCAGTGTCTAAATGTGCATACACATGCGTACATATATATATATGCATGCGTACAGAGGCATATATATACATATATATTTGCGAGCATAGAGAGGCACATATATATAGGAGTGTTCGGCCGCACCAGTGTCTGCATGTGCACACACACACGCACATATATGCGTATGTGTATATGTATATATATACAGATAGAAGAACGACATCTACATACCTGCTGATATACATATGTTTATGTACATATATATACATATATCTGTACGTGTGTAAATTAATTTAAAGCCCCGTATACGTAGTTTTCCGAGTGTATTCGCTGACGAGAGTAGCGGGCAAGATGTCACTGCGTGTACGTAAACGTGGAAGACTCACCTGCTGGGTTGCCTTGCTAAGGACCTCGAGCTGCTGTTTGGCTTGGAGACGACTGAAAAGCTCGGTCTGCAGCACCGACAGCAGCAGCTGGTGTGCTGTGCTGCTGCCGCTGTCTTCTGCTTCTGCTGCTGTGATTGCCTCTCTGGCTGCGTCGTAGAGCGTGTTCGGGCGCTTCGTTCTTTGCTCTTCCTCCTCCTGCTGCTGTCGCTGCTGCATTTTCTCCATCTCGTCCTCGTCTTCTGCTGCAAAAACAGCAGCGCCTGCTCCCGCCTGCGCGGCGGATGTTTGGTTCTGCTGCTTCGCCTGCTGCTGTTCTTGCTCCTCTTCCCTTGGTGCCTCCTGGGCCTTCGCTGCTGCGTCTGCAGCCGGCATTTCTTCTTCTGCTTCTTGTTCTTCTCCTTCAGCAGCAACAGCAGCAGCACCGCCTCGCAGCAACCGAAGCCGGGCCTTCCCTGCGGCGGCTCGTCCTGCACCTGCGCCTGCGGCTCTCGCAAGTGTTTCCTCCGCTCCCGCTGCATCTGCCACGCCTGCGAGTTTCTCTGCAAGCAGACTTGACGGCGCATGTGCGGCTGTCTCGTCCTTCATATGCAGCAGAAACTCTTTAAAAAAAGGCATAGGGAAGGCAGCTTGTTTGTCTGCACAGCGCTGCAGCAGCAACTGGAAATGACAGCGCTGCTGCTTCTCTGCAGCAGCGGCAGCCCGACTCTCCGCAACAGCACTCAGCAGCTCCTCAATCTCCTGCTGCAGCATCGCAAGTGTCCGGCCCTGCATGCGCACCTGCAGCAGCTGCAGCGGAATTCCACGCCACTGGAGGGCCACCAGTCGCTGCTGCTGCTGCAGCTGCTGCTCTGCGTCCTGCAACGTGTTTCCATTGCCGCTGCTGTTCAGCGCTGCTGCCTCCTCCTGCTGCTGCTCGTCTTCCTCGAACCGCTGCTTCAGCAGTGCTGTAGTGTACCTACACCACACACGCACATCCCGCGCGCCACATCCGTTCCAACGTCAAACAGCAGCTGCGCAAACAGCAGCACCACCACCACATGCGCAGCAGGGCAGTACCTGGCAGCGTTCGCAGCAGCAACAGCGGCAGCAACACACACAGCAAAGACGACGTCGACGCCGGCAGGAGGAGCACGCGGGGAAGAAAGCAACGCCGCCCTTCAACCTGTAGCAGCACCAACACTTCCTGCTACCAGCAGCAACCTCCAGTAGCAGCAGCCTCGAGCAGCAGCAATTCTTCGCAGCAGCAACCTCAGCGGCAGCAACTCCCAGCAGCAGCAATCCCCAGTTGCAGGGGTCGACGCATTGACAGCAGCAGGTCACATCAGCGGCAGCAACAGCAGCGGCAGCCCAGGTCACCGAGCCTCAGGTGTAAGCACACCAGACGTTCTGCTTTCGCAGCTGCAGCTCACCACTCAGAGGCTCTCCGCAGGCGCCCTGGGACAACGTCGCCGGTTCCTGCTGCACCAGTCGTCCTTCCTGAAGCTGCTGACAATCCTCCTCCCCCTAACGTCGCTGCATCCGCTGCTGCCTTTGGCGCTGCCCCACCTCCTCCTCCTGCTGCTGCTGCCGGTGTCGGCTTGGTGCTAGTCGTGCTGTTGCTGCTCTCCCCTCCTCCTGCAGCAATCCAGTAGAAGGCGTTCAGCAACAGCGACGCACTCACATGTGCCTACATATATAGGTATGTACACGGCACTGATCTAGAGAGATATATGTTTGAATATACTTGTACGCATTATACATACATACACGTAGTATCATTAGCAGGAGACCTGCGGCAAAAAGCGCGAGGTCAGCGACGTATACCACAGTCTCCGGAGCAGCACCGCAGCCACGGGACAGTGACCAGCAGCAGCAGAGGGGTAGCAGCAAGTGAACGCAGCGTCACCAGCACCACCGTCTGGAGCAGCACGCAGCAGCAAACCAAGCAGCCGCCGCCGAACAGCAGCGAACCCGCTGGGAAGCAGCCCGGGCAGCAGCCCGAGTGGCAGCCCACGCTGCTGCACCAACAGGAAACGACGAGGGAAAGACGACCTTGCACAGGAACAGCAAAAAAGCAGCAGACACAGTCTGCAGCCCGCTGGAGCAGCAGTGCAGCAGCAATAACACCAACGGCAGGCACGAAGTATCTGTGGGATATCGATCAGACAAAAATACACGCACACGCATACACGACTATTCAAAATGCCTATTTCTACCTAAATCTATCTTTATATATATATATACTGCCCGTCTGTCGGTATACCGCTACAAACCTATGTATATATATATGTATACAGACATGTACGCACACAAAAATATACAGGACATACGTACGTGTATATCACTACGTATATGCAGATATATATATGTACGGCTACACATATACATACGCACAACACACACACACGCACACATACGTCTGCACATCCCATGGGTCGCTATACGGAGGACCTGTTGATATCCAGACGCGATTGCGGGCCGTCGCTACATCAGCAGCATCATTCCGTAAGACGTATCTTGAAAGCTCTGCGTTCGTCACTGGCCTGAAGAGTGTGCAGACGTACGTATAGATATCCCAAGGTGTGTCTCAGTATCTACGAAGAACGTAGTTGAAATGCGGAGAGAAGAAGCAGCCACACAGCAGCGGCAGCACCGGAGCGGGCGGCAGCACGTCTCAGCAGCAACACTCGAGTAGGACACGACACGCTGACGTCCCGTCAGCAGCAGGCACTCGCGCGCAGCAGCCGTGGCAACAGCAGCGAGACGCAGTCCCGCAGCAGCTGCAGCCCCCCGGAGCAGCAGAGCCCGCGCACAGGGAGGCGCTTCACGAGCACGGCTTTTCTGCGCGCGGGCTCCAGCGTGGTTTCTAGAGGGAAGTGGTGCACGTGCGCATGCATCTTCTTCTACTTGTCCACACATGCATGCAGAATTTGCATCGGGCGAAAGCTACGAATCAGTCGTTGTACGTGTGTGTGTCCTTGAAGACTCACGTACACAGAAGAGAAGGGCATGAAGAAGCGGTATGGACACGCGCAAAGGTGGTGAAGATGCAAGTGGCTTCTCCACGTACGTACCCGTAAACACACATAAAGGCACCGCGTTATATCTGCAGAAGTGAATTAATACTTGTGGCTGTAGAAAATGCGTACGTACGCACAAGTATACGTCCTACATGTAAACACAAATATCCACACACATACAAATACACTTTTCCATACATATATATATAGATATTCAGACACATGTATATGTAGGGGCGCGGCGTCTGATACACATGCATGCAGACAGACACACGTAGGGGTGTTACGGACGAGGAGAGGTGAATCAGTATATATCGGTGTACGAACGAAGTGCGGACATCCACATACACGTCCGATATATAAATACACTCGTACATATATATGTATGTTTATGTATGTTTACTACGTCTAAGACACGTGAGGCCACAGTCTGCACCGGCTGGTCTCCTACCCGCTGAAGCGTCAGATGAGGACCTGGCGCTAGCAACGTTTGTAGTTGCTGCAGCTTCTTCCTCGCCAGCCCCGCCTCTGCGCTGCTGTTGCTCCCGCTCCTTCTGCTCCTTCTGCTGCTGCTCCTTCAGCCGCTGCCGCTCCTGCTCCTGCTCCTTCTGCTGCTGCTGCTCCTGCTGCTTTTCCTGCCGCTGCTCCTGCTGCTGTTCCTGCTGCTGCTTCTGCTGCTGCCGCTGCTCCTGCTGCTGTTGTTGCTCCTGCTGCTTCTTTGGCTCCTGCTGCTGTTGTTGTTGCTCCTGCTGCTGTTGTTGCTGCTCCTGCTGCCGCTCGTGCCGCTGCTCCTGCTGTTGCCGCTGCTGCTCCTGCTGTTGCCGCTGCTGCTCCTGCTGTTGCCGCTGCTGCTCCTGCTGTTGCCGCTGCTG
>KL647325.1:87297-165593 GCA_000727475.1 Sarcocystis neurona
CTGCTGCCGCTCGTGCCGCTGCTCCTGCTGTTGCCGCTGCTGCTCCTGCTGTTGCCGCTGCTGCTCCTGCTGTTGCCGCTGCTGCTCCTGCTGTTGCCGCTGCTGCTCCTGCTGTTGCCGCTGCAGCTCCTGCTGCCGCCGCTGCTGCTCCTGCTGCTGCCGCTGCTGCTCCTGATGCTGCTGCTCGCGCGCACGAGTGACTACAGCTTTCCTCAGCTGTACACACTGCCGTACCTCCGCGTTCAAACTGTCGAGTGCGTCTGCAGCAGCACCCACCGTCGCCAGCCCGAGCAGCAGCCGCTGCAGCGCCGCCCTTCCGTACATTTGCTGCATCGCTGCGCTGTTGCTACTTTCCTGCGCCTCCTGTCGCTCCAGCCACGTGCTCAGCAGTAGTGGCTTCGTCTCCCCCATGTGCTGAACCGTCCCACTGCTGCTGCTGCAGCTGCCCGTCTCCCGACCGTAGTTCGCATCCTCACAGCTGCTGTTCGCGGCGCCTCCGCTGCCGTCGGTGTGGCTGCTGCTATATTTCCCGACGCTGCTGCGGGTGGTAGACGGCTGAAAGCCGCGCGGAGCCTCTGTGCTGCTGCTGTCGCTGGTGCTTGCGCTGCTTGTTCTTCTTTTCCCACTGGGCTGTGCATGCAGGGAGGGCGACGCTATGAACGGAGGCAGAAGCAGTTCTCGAATTTCCTGCAGAGAAGTCCGCGTCTCCTGTGGAACAACGTCAACACTTCTGCTGCTGCTGTCTGGTCGCTCGGCCGTTTCCACCGGCCTCCTCTCCTCTTGCTGCTGCCCTTCAGGATGCTGCTGTTGCTGCTGCTGCTCCGCCTCCTCCTGCTGTTCCGCCTGCTCCTGCTGCTGCGCGTAGCTCTCGTGCACTCGCCCCACGTCCTGCAGATGCTGAGTACTGTACTGCTGTTGCTGTTGCAAATCTTGCTGCCGCTGGCTCGGCGGCTGCTTCTGTTGCTGCACGTCCAGCGAGGCCGCAGTCTCTCTCGCTTCCACCGCACGAGAAATTTGCTGCAGCGTCGCAAACAGCGCGACAACAGCAGCAGGCTGCTTCTGCTGCCTTGCTGTTGTGGCTGCTGCCTCTGCTGCTGGAGCTACTGCTGCTGCTGTTGCTGTCGAAGTGGGGACGGGCGGGGGGGTGATATCTGCAGGAAGCAGGCGCGGACACAACGGGATGACAGCCGCTGCTGCTGCTGCAGCTGCTGCAGCTGCAAGGGACGGCCTCCCTGTTGATGGGGAACCGACTTGTCCTTCGCAAGTCGAAAATCCTCCTGGTGCTCGAGGACGCGTCGTCCCTGCTGCTTGAGACTTTGTTGCCGTTGCTGGTGCGCGTGTACAGACCGGTGCTGCCGGTCCTCCATTTGTTGCAGAGGCTGTCTCCGACTGCGCAGCAGCTGCTGCTGCTGTTTTCCTCGCGGGTGGAGCGGCTGCTGCCTCTGCTGCATGTTCAGATCCTCCTGCTGCTACTACTGCTGCTGCAGCCTGCGACGGTACTACTGCTGCTGCTGCAGGTTTGGCTGCCGTTGGGGCTGTTGCTGCCGGTGCTGCTCTGCAGGACGCACCAGTCGTTGCTGCTCCGGAAGAGTAAGTCGCCGGAGGAGGCGGCGAACGAGAGGGAGACGCAAACCCAGATGCAGAGGGACGCAGTGGTGCAGCTCGCGCTGCTGCTGCTGCCCCTTTCCCCCCGGCGCCGGCAGCAGCACGCGGGGAGGCATCCCGAGGAGGAGACGAAGAAACGGGTGGTTGCTGCTGTTGCCGAGAAGGTCCGCCTCGACCACTTCCTTCTCCCGCTGCTCCGGCTCCTGCTGGTGTTGCCTGCTGCTGCTGGATGCGTCTGGTGCTGCTGCTGTTGGAGCCTGCTGCTGCAGCGAGTGCTGCTGCTTTCGGAAGAGGGGCTCCTGCCATCGCAGCAGCACCGCAGGCACGCGACAACGCAGTCAAGCCAGTCTACTCACCTTCACAAAGAGCACTTGCTTATGCATATATATATGTATACACACGGAGACAGAGAGAGAGAGCTGCGCATGCATGTACTGAGCAAAGGGTCCTCACAGTGAGACACACCTACTGAGCGACTGGTCGTGACATGCGTGTAGTGTACATACACCCCGTGCGACACACACAGACATACACACGCACAAAACACAGTCGTACGTACGCAGGTGTACGTGTATCTACATGTATACACTTCTATCCCGAGACTTTTCTGTGGCAGACATCTGTCCTCCACGGCATTTTTCAACGTATGTGCCGTGTGGAACCGGCGAGGCACGCGGGGAAATATATGCACGGCATCGTGAGGGTGAACGGGGATGCTCTCTCATATCCTCTCAGGTGTATGTACACTACAAGTAGAGGAAGCGCTGACGCTCAGTCACTGCGAGGACCCACAGCCAAGTGCAGCGCTTTACGGATGCGCATGCAAGGACTGGTGTACAACTACTGGACGTGGTGTTGTGATACGGCCGTCCTGCGAGTCCGCGCAGACAGGAGCCGCTGCTGCCTCTGGCGTATCCGTCGTTGCTTCGAGAAGGCAACGAGTTGCTGTTGCGGTGGTTGCTGCTAAGACGGGTCGAATCGCGTCCCCCGCGCCTCCGCCTGCTGCTGCTGGTGCTGCTGCTGTCCCGGTTGTTGCTGGGATTGACTGCTGTTGCTGCTGCCACTGCAGTTGCTACTGTCGCCAGGGATGCTGCTGACGCAGCTGCTGCCGGCGGGTAGTCGGCTGCGTCGCCGGTGCCTGTCCTGCAAGAAGACGCAGGACCGTCGGAGTTCAGAGTCTTCTGTCTAACAAGAAGTGGACGCAGCCTAAAAGACTGCGGCGTCCACCCTGCAGGATGGCGCATGCGTGACGCCCACAGCAGCTGCTGCTGTAGCTGCTGCTCAAGAGATGTGCGGCAGCAGGAGATCAGCAACTGTGAAAACTGGGACGAGGAAAAGAAACGGAGCGTCCGCTAGTGCGGCAGCGTCCTTCTTCGGTCTCTCTAGAGCTGCGCCTTGTCATGTCACATGCAAAAAGGCGCGGCTGAGACTGCTGCTGTTTCGGCTGCTGGTGCTGCCCCGCTGGCGTGCGCGCGCCTGCAGCTGCGACTGCTGCTGCGCTGCCTTCCTGCATCCGTTCGGCTGCTGCTACTGTTTGGCGGCTGTGCAGCAGTGGTTGTTGCAGCAGACGCTGTTTGGCGGGAGCAACGCCCGGCTGCATGCAACGCGCTGCGCAGCAACACAAAGCCGCAGGAGCAGCAGCAGCCCAGCACCACTCCAACAGCACCACACAGCAAAAGCTGCTGCAGCACGCTACCTGGTTTTCGTCGCGGCAGGTGACCCCAAACGAACATCGTCGCATCAGCAGTGTAACTCTGCAGCAGCTGCTGCACAGCCCAGCAGCACTTTTTTTTCCGTAGCGGTCGACGCCGGGGATGAAGGAATGGCTCGGCCTTGTTTTGACAGCAACTTAACGTGCTCTCCGCGCCTGTGTAAAACCTGCTGCCCCGCTGCTGTCGCGGCTGCTCTTGCTGCTGGTTCTGCTGCTGCGAATTCCTGCCGTCCCGCGGCAGAAGCTGGACGCGGCGCCGCGTTGCAGCCGCAGCACCTTTTTCAAAATGCCGCTGCAATAGTATGCAACATATCTTCCGCGGCTCGCTTGCTCCCCAGGCGCCACACTTGTATCTTCAGCAGTGCAGCAGCCGCACAGCTGCCCTGTCCCCGCGCCAGGTGCAGCAGCGTTAGGAGCAACATTAGAAGCTGCAAGACGTAGCATTCCGCTAGCGGCGGGTACGCTGCAGACGAGGCTGGGAGTTTGCAGAAGGTGCGGCTGCAGCAGCAGAAGTGGCTCGAGGAACCCCGCACAAGCGGTTGCTGAAGGTCTACCGCAACAGCAGCAGCAGCAGCAGCAATAGCAATAGCAACAGCAGAAGCAGCAGGAACGCGCTTCTCCAAGCACAAGAGCAGCAGAACAGGCAGCAGGGAGAGCAGAGCAGGAGCCGAGAGATTGGTCGCCGGTGGGAGATCAGGAGCCCCCCCTTGTACCGCAGCAAGCGTACCAGCAGCCTGCCAGCAGCAGCACCAGTAGGGGGAAGGGGCACATGCAAGAGCAGCAGCAGGAGCGCGATCTAAACACGGCGAGACGCAGCAGTCGTACGAGTAGCAATAAAGCTGTTGAGAGAAAGAACAGCAGCAGGAGGAGCAGGGGCCTCAGCATCCAGGGAACAGCTCCCCCTGAGAACGCAGCGCAGCAGCAGCAACAGCAGGGTTGCTGTGTATGTATGTAGGGTGTGCGCGCGTGTTGCATTAACGGGCGCGGCAGCAGCATGAGGCGGAGAAGAAAAAAAGCCAGCAACAGCGGCGACGGCCACTGCAGCCCCGTGAGCAGCCGCCGCATCAAAGGCGTAGCACCAGGATTGGTGGGAGGGGGGTGCTGCCCGTGCCTGCTGCAGCAGGTTACTTCCCTTTGATGCGACAGGTCGTCTTGCTGCCCCGGTGGGAAAAGATGCTGCAACAGCAGCAGCAGCGTCACAAAGCGCCGCAAGCAGAGGCCCACGAGCGGCAGCAGCAGCACTTTCTCCTTCCCAGTAACGCTGTTGCTCCTGTTTCTTCTGCTGCTGTAACGCATGCCGGTGGTACTCGTCTTGCGACGCCTGCTCGCGCTGTTGCTGCTGCCGCATCGTCGCCTTTCCTTCCTCCCGCTTCTCTTCCCCCCTTCCAGCAGCCGCTCCAAATTCCTCTCGACAACGGCGGCAAGCGGCATCTCCTGAAGCAGCAGCAACAGCTGCTGTTTCTGCAGCAACAGGAGCAGCAACCGCCTCACTCGCAGCCGCAACAGCAACGCCGTTCACCCGCGGAGGTCCTGCAGCAGCAGAACCACGCTGGAAGCGAGGCGCTAGCTGCGGCGCCAGCTTCCGGCGGTCCAGCGGCTGCTGCTCCTCCGCATGGTGGCCCTCCTCTCCCTGCCGCTGCTGCCTGTCCTCCGCCTGGGAGCAGCAGCAGCAGCAGTGTGTCGACGAGGCTTCAGGATGTCGGAACAGTGTTTCCTCAGTCCTCCGATACAGCAGCAGCTGCGCAGCTGCAGCAGCGGCTCCTGCAGCACCACCAGGCGCTTATGCAGCCCTTCAGGAATGCTGCCGCAGCAGCGGTTCTAGGGAGCGGAGCTGCGCTGCAGCAGCAGGAGCGGCTTGCCGGCGCTTCGGAGCAGAAGACTTTCTTCTACGGGGGGCTGTCTCTTGGTGGTTCGCAGCGGATTCCGTCTCTGGGGGGCGCGGCAGCTGCTGCTTTTCGTGCTGCTGCTGTCAATGCTAGTTCGGCTCCAAGTGCAGCTACTTCTGCTGTCCCTGTGGCCGTTGCAGCGGGGGGCACGGAATCTGCGCAGCAGCAGCAGCAGCGCAGTCACGACGCTGTTGCAGAGGCAGCCGGCGATAGCCGGAGCACAGCAGGAGGAGACGCAGGGTCCTCTGTGGGGAGAGGAAGCGGCAGCAGGGGTAGCAGCAGCGTTGGGGGGAATGTGCGTAAGCGAGCAGGCCCTCGCAGCAGCAGAGGCAGCGGCAGCGGCAGCAGCAGCACCGTATCTAGCAAGAAGAAGCGGCCGGCTGCAGAGCAGCCCGCTGCGGCGCGGGCGCGAAGTGGGGTCGGCGCTCCGCGTAGTGACGGCGGCGGACAGCAGCCGCACCTAGTGAGCAGCAGCGGCACCAACAGCGGCACCAGCAGCAGCACCAGCGCCAACAGCAGCAGCGGAGTGCCGCAGCAGCCGTTCATCGCAGAAGGGGAGGTTGTGCCGCAGTCGCAGGCTCGTGCACCGGAGCAGCTGCGCGTGGAGGGGCGCACCAGTGGCGGCAGCCACTTCGGCAGCGAACTGCTGGCAAAAACAGGAGAGGAGCTGTGGGGAGACAGCACCAGAGAGCAACAGAGGGGCACTGATGCAGCAGCTGCGGCAGACCACATCGGTGCCCTTGCTACAGCAGTAGGAGGCACTGCCACAGGCGCAGCGTCAGCAGCAGCAGCTGACGGAGATACGCACGTCTGGTTCCCGTTTATCAGCAACGCGTTAAAGTGGGGTGCGTCGGAGAATTTCGACTTCGACGTGGTAGCGACGCCGTTGATATCTTCGGGTGTACGTACACCGCAACAGCAGCAACCAGGTGGGCCTTCGGGGACAGCAGCAATACCAGAAGAAGGTCCAGGTGCAGCGGCGTTTGCGTCTCGAGGAAAAACAGCAGATCTCACTGGGCGTCAGCAGCGCGACGTCCACGCAGAGGAACAGAAGGGGCTTCCTGCACCTGCTGCTGCTGACGCGTTGCGCGGGCAGCAGCCCAGCAGCGGCAACGGACAGGCTGTCTCAGCAGTTGCTGCTGCTGCTGCGGATGCACCCCCCCAGAGCAGCAGCGGAGGGGGACAGGAAGTAGGCGACCTCTGTGCAGCAGGCGACGCAGGCGCAGGAGGAGGTCAGGACGCTACAGCGACAGCAGCAGAGCCGCAGCAGCAGCCGCACCTGTCGCTGGGGAAGCCCGGGGCTGTCTGGCCTCAGTCTACTACCTGGCCGTGCTCCTTATCTGCGTCTGATGCCGCCGCTGCTGCAGGTGCTGAAGCGGAGGTCGTAGAGCGGCTACAGCGGCTGACAGCGAAGCGCCAGGAGCGGCTGCGACGACGGGAGTTTCTCTACGAGATGCGGAGGCTGCAGCGACGTGTACGTGCGTACGAACGAGGAGCCGACAGCAGCAGCTTGGGAGAAGCAAGAGAAGACAGCGGAGCAGCAGGAACAGAGGACGGGATGCTGGGTTCAGGAGAAAGCCGAGGCAGCGAGACTGCGGGATGGTCGTGGGTAAGAGGTAGCACCGACAGCAGCAGGCTGGGAGGAGAAGCAGCAGGGGAAGGAGGGGACGGACAGGAAGATAAGGAGGTAGAAGAGAATGCTCCTGCAGAGAAAAATGGAAGGCGCGTGCCGCCTTCGGCTCGTCAAAGCTACGAGAGTATGTTAGGAGCTGCAGATACAGAGCCGTCGGCTCTTGTGCAGCGACAGCAGCTGCTGGAAGAAGAAGGCGACGGTGAGATATTTCTAGGAGGAGGGGCGGGAGGAGCCGCAGCAGACGCGGAAGCCGACTTCGAAGAAGAGGAAGAGGAGGAAGAAGAGGACGCAGGGCTGCTGCGAGCGCTGAGCGTCTGCTGCACTGCATTCGTGGAGGGCGTCATCGCATCTGCGGCAGGCTACGCGATTAATTTGCAGCGGGGAGAAGGATTGACAGCAGCAGACGACAGTCTTGCCGATGGCGTGGTTGCGGCAGGAGGTGGCTCCGCTGCTGTGGCTGCGGCCGTCGTTGCTGCTGCTGCTGCTTCTCTGGAAAGCGGGGGGGTCACGCTGGCGCAACTACACCCTGCCCACGTTCGCTTTGCTCTCAAGCGAGTGTGGGGAGAAGAGAGAGTGCAGCACCTACTGCAAGGAGCCGCGAAGCAGAAACAGCAGCGGCGGCTTCTGCTGCTGCAGCAGGAGCAGCAGCAGCTGGAGCAGTTGCAGCAGCGCCTCCCCAAAGATGGCGCAGCCCGCGTTGCTGCTGCCGGGGACGGTGATGCTGCGGCAGCCAGGGGAGAAGAGCCCGCGCAAACGGCACTAGCAGCTGCTAGAGAGGCAGAAACGCCAAGGGAAGAAACAGCGGCAGCTGCTGCACAGGGAGAGACAGGACTCAGCGAAGGAGGAAGAGAGGGACGAGAAACAGCAACAGCAGCAGATTGCAAAAAGGAGGCCGCAGCAGACTCCACCAAAATAGGAGAAGCTGTAGAAGCAACAGCAGAGCGAGAAGAGGCAGATGCAGGTGCCGCAGGTTCTGAAAGGACGGCCCCAGCAGATGCCGCGAAGAGTGCTGCAGCAACGGAGGACGGCACCGAAGAGAAAGCAGCAGCAGATGAAAAGGCGGGAGAAGAGGAAGAGGAGGATCTGGCGGTAGCGCTCTTCGGTGGCGAAGGAGAGAAACAGGCGCCCGAGACTACGGAAGAAGCTTCTCGGGCTGCAGCAGCAGCAGCAGAAGCAGCAGAAGCAGCACCAGAAGCAGCAGAAACAGTAGCTGCTGCTGAAGCAGTGGAAGCCGCAGTGCCGGCGGAGCACGGAGAGCTGACCGAAGCTGCAGCAGGCAGCGGAGGGCTCGGTGGAAGCCCTGCAATAGAGGAGAAGCGGGAGGAAGCAGAGACGCAGAAGGAGAAGCAGCAGGAGGCGAGTGACAGCAGCAGCGACAAGAAGGATCCGAGACGCAGCGGGGAGAAAGACAGCAGCAGCAGGGGTAGCGGCGGTTCTTGGTGGTCAGCAGCAGATGCAGCAGCAGCAGCAGATCGACGCCGATTGCCGGCGCCGCCGCTGCACAGGGTGGTGGTGCTGAAGACGTTCAGGCGCTTCCAGCACCAGCTGCAGCAAGCGCAGCAGCGACAGCAAGCGCGAGACCGGCTGCGAAGCCGTCGAGAAGAAGGGAAGGAACGAGTCGACGAAAGGAGACACCGCATGGTGGGTGACGGTGGAGACGCGCTGCAGCAGACGCTGGCACGAGCCAAGCAGCTGGCGATGGAAGCCCGTGCAGCCGCGGCTGCAGCAGCAGCGTCTGAGGATAGCATGCGGCAGATGAAGCACGAGCAGGAGCGGGAGGCTGAACTGTTCAGGGCGTTTGGGTTTACACTCTCCGAAGAGGAGGAGGATCCGCATGTGGCTGCTGCTGATGCTGCTGCCGCAGCTCGTGCTGCAGCAGCTGCAGAAGAGTCGGCGAGGGAGCAGCGGCTGCAGGTGCTGCGGCAGCAGCAGCGGGCAACGGACCTGTACGGAGAAGACATTTTGGATGTAGAAGAAGTAGACACGGAGTTTCTAGTAGATAGCAACAGCGTATCTGTCTTTCCCGACGACCCCGCAGCAGCAGCAGCCTCTGCAGCAGACGACGCCGGAGAAGCTTGGTGGGCAGAGGCCGCGGCTGCAGGAGACGCGGAGGAGCAGCAGGACGAAGCCTCTGGAGACGGTGAAGCTCCTTGCTGTACTCCAGGGAGACGAATTTACGCAGCGGCAGCAGCAGAGGAGGAGGAGGAACACGTGCCTCGTGCTACTCCTGATGGTGCACCTGCAGCAGCAGGTACGCCAGAAGCAGCAGACAGCAGGGACGCGTTCGGCTGGCAAGAAGAGGGAGACTTCGAAAAAGGCGCAGCAGCTTGGCTAGCTGATGACCACCTGCGGGACGGTGCTGCGAAGAAGCAGCAGCAGCAGCACATGCACCAGTCGGAAAAGGCGCAGCAGGAAGAGGTGGACGAGACAGTGCTGCCGGGGCGTTCGGCAGATAGTGGAGAACAGGAGCTGGATGAAGAAGCTTTCGAAGAAGCGTTTTTTCGAGTTGAGGAGTCGGCCACTGCAGCAGCGGCGTCAGCAGCGGTACCGGCACCCGAAGCAGCAGCGTTCAACGATGAGGAAGGGGGACCAGCGGCAGCAGCTGGAGAGAGAGAAGCAGCTGCAGGAGGTGCCGAGGTACCAGCAGGAGAAGCTGTTTCGGGAGACGAGGAGAAACACGAAGAAGAAGCAGAGGAGGAGGAGGAAGATGAGTTATCAAAGGCGCTGCAGGAAGAGCTGCTGCAGAGCTGCTCGCCGGTTGAAGAGGAAGAAAACTCTTTTCAAGAGGTGGTTGAAACTTCAGTGGAGGAGAACAACTTCGGCTGTCGGCCGTATGCCGTGCAGCAAACGTGCGAGAACTTCTCGGAAGCAGGGGAGGGTTTCTCGCATCGGCAGGTCCACCGAGCAGAGCAGCAGCAGCAGCAGCAAGAGCAGCAGTGTCAGCAGCAAAAGGAGGAGGCGGCGCGGGCGGAGGAGAGACTCCTGCGTAACAGAAGCAGTGTCCATGAACAGCAGCAATTAAACGGAGCAGACCTCGACGACGACGACGACGAGTTGGACTCTTCGTTTTTCGGGCAGTCCTCTGATCGGAGCAGCACAGAGGAGGCTGCTGCTGTGGCTGTTTCTTCTGGAGCTACTCCTGGTAACCTGGCTGCCTGTGAAGATGTAGCTGCTCGTGCTGTTGACACTCGTGTGGGTGCGGTGGGTGCTCCTGCGTTCGCTGCCGGTGCTGCTACAGGAGCAGAGCAACGGCACCAGGGGGTGCGTCTGGGAAACGAGGAGGAAGAGGAGGAGGAGGAAGGGAGTGCGTACGCGGACGGCGAGTTTCTCTTTGGGCGCAGCAGCAACTCGGAAGACGAGCTGCTCGATGCGGGGGCCGAGAAGCTGACGAAGCGCGGTCCAGGGAGGACCGCTCGTTCAGGAGGAACGAGAGCTGTCGCGGACGCAGAAACACACGACAGCGCAGCGGAGTCGGAAGCAGCAGCTGCAGCCTGTGCAGCGGCTGCGGCAGCTGCTGCCGCTGTCGGAGAAGAAGACGAAAACGAATTTCTAGAATCCGTCTTCGGTTCCCTGAATGCCGAGGAAGAAGATGGCGCAGCAACTGCTGCAGAGGGGGGGGACGGCATGGACGACTTCTGAACGCCCGGCAACGGGCGGCGGTCCGTCCGTTTTCCTCTTCATACACACTCGCGTGTATCTCTTCTCACGCGTATGGGTGTGTATGTTCCCACATGAATGCGTGTTTAAATGACCAGTCTCGCCATGTTTGTGTCAACGCATGCATGCATACCCCGCGGTTTGTACTGGCACAGGTTTGCAGCGCAGTTGGCTACGAGGGACTTGTATATCGCATAGCGAAACGTTGTTGTTGAGGAAGCAGTTCGCGCAGCGGCTGCTTGGGTTCACGGTAAGTCCTGTTGCTGCTGCCTCATGTGCCCCTCTCTACGCGTCTTTCCACCGCAACAGCATCGCGGATTTTGTCTACTCGGTAAAACAGGTCGCTACAGAGACGGCTGCGTATGTATGCATCTATGTGTGTGCGAGGGAGACGGCCAGTGGAGTCTCCCGTCCGGCGTAGACGCGTTTTGCCGGTTCGCGTGTCGTCGGCGCGTGCGCTGCAGAGCGGATGTGCTCGTTTGTGTGCCTGGGGGAGTCCTGACCCAGGGGCATGCGCCGCTGCATGTCTTTGCAGACTGCATGCAACACACGAAGGGCACCCAGCAGGCCGCGCATCTCAGTAGACGCCGACACCGGACGGCTTGCAGGAGAGTACGTCTATCGGAGACCTGCGAGTGCGGGAGTGTCGGGGCGGGTACAGTTGTTTCGTTGAAGTGCAACAACGCCTTTTGAAGGTCTTTATGTTGTCCCAGATGGATTTGTACTTTTCTCTGCCTACTTCTATGTGTGTGGAGTGCAACAAGCATGTTTATGTCCGTGTCTGAGCGTGCGTTGTCACTTGGAGAAATCGTGGATCGAGATAGATAGTGTGCGATATGTGAAGCGTCTACGCAGTTTGTTTCTATGAATTACAAGCGTGCACACAGGAGGGCGCGGGCGCAAAAGATACGAAATCACTAGGCACATATAACACTGTGTCGTGTCGCACGCTGGGTCGTCTGTGCTTGCGGGGTGGCCGGCGTACGGTGCGCAGGGCGTTTGTTTTGCCTTTTGTTTGTCGTTGTCGAAGTTACATACTTTGCTCTGCGCAAAGAAGAGCTGCGCGGCTCCCCCGCTTTATTTCCACGGAGTTCCTTAACCGTGTGAGGTCGTGGTCGAGCTCGCCGTTTGTCGACGAGCGGCAGTGCTGCTGCTGCCGCTGCTGACCTGCCATGAGGCCCAGCGGCTGCGCCGGTCGCTTTCAGTCACGCGTTGCCGCCGTGACACTTCCAGTGCTCCTGATGCTGCTGTTACACTTGCGTCTGGTGCTGTTGCTCCAGCCGTGTTTGCTCCTGCTGCAGCCCGCGCTTCTGCTTCTGATGCTGCGGCTGCTGCCGGTGTTCACCTGCTCGTACCGCTGCTGGCCTCCTTACAGGAGAACACAGAGACTGCTACGAAGGCTGCCGCGTGGACGTCGCTGAGGCAGGCCACTGGCACGCGCTTGCTTACAACGAAATGACTTTCTCTGTCTAAACTGCATCTCCCTGTAGGCGTTTGCTCAGCAAAGCTAGAGGAAGCACGGTCCTCAGCATCACGTCACACGCTTCTACGTAATTGTGTAGTCACTCGTATGATGGCAAAGGCGGCGCTGAATACCATCTCTGCTGATGATTACTGCTGCAGCGAATAGGGGGGCGAGAATTACTTTTGCAGGCTAGGAGGCTCTTGAATGAATGCTTTCTTGCTATGCCGGACGTATCACGCTTCTTGTGACAGGCTCACTCGACTAGGAGTAGCCCACGGCTGGATAGAGGCGTCGGACACTCTCCTGATGCTGCCTACGCGATGGCGGCAAGAACCGCAAGCGCAAGAGCAGGTGCTACTTGCAGCAGCGAGGTTGCCTTATGACACACAGCAAATCACTTATGTGGCAAACAGGACGTGCAGCACCACGACGGCCATTTGTACAATGACTGCATCTGGCAGCAGCCAGCAGCTGCAGCTCCCTTGAAGCGTAACGGAAGCGTAGTCGTGAAAAAGGAGTTAAACGGCCATTTCATGAGTCCAAGCTAGGAACACAAGCCCAGTGTAAACTTTCCCACTGATGCTGCAGTACCGTCAGCAGCACGGCAGCTATGGTGAGCAGTGAACCACTTCAAGGCTCCCCGCACCACGTGCGCTGCTCGCGGCAGGAACAGAACAGCTCCCAGTAGAAAAAGTGAGAAGTGAGTAGCTTTCGTGAGGTTTCTCAGTAGCAGGGAAGCAGTTCTACGCAGCAGCAATGCAGGAGAGCGTACCCCAATGGCAATCAGCACCCGTCAGCAGCAGCGAGGGAGATGGTACATGCTGCCATTGCAACACGAACAGCCAGCAGATTAAGGATGAGAAGTCATATACCGCGTGCCTAAGGACGTGTAACACTACCGTGGAGGCGCGTACTTCTCAAAGTGTGAAGAACCAGTGTTCCAGATACGCAGGAGTTTACCTTCCGCAGCAACACACAGCTAACCAAGAACAATAGCGTCAGCACCAGTTCGGGGAAAGTGGTGGGCACTGGCAAAAATGCATCCGTACCTTCGAGAACAATGAGTCGCATCTCTTCTCCTATGAACACAAACGTGCATGTACACTTCTGTACAGTTGAACACCTGTCATCTGCAGGTGCTATTTCAGTTTGTTACGTACACGCAGTATGCATCGCAACAATTGAAAACGGTGTTCTCGTGCATCACACGAGTAGGTATATACGCGTCTTAGTACAGAGAATATCACCTTATGTGTAAGCATATGACACCAGAGTGGCCTTCTGCTACACGAGACGAACTGTGTGCCACGCGCACCAATTTTCTAGCTAGCACTGCAGAAGGCGTCGACCCCTGCGTCGACCTGACGTGTCTTGAGAATCATTTCTCCCCAGCTGTAAAGAGTTCTAATTACATATACATGAATTTACGGTCGCCTTTGTTTGCTAGTATGAATACCACATCTCCATACCGTTATGTATATGTCTGTCTGTCCACCCAACCTCAGAGGTACAGCCTATGCGCACTTTGGTTTACAGATGCGTGTATATACATATATATACATATTCGCTGTGCCAATGTAGATCCGCTACGACTCCAGGCGTAACTTCAATGATATGCCATAAACACACGTGCTCCCCCACACATCCGCTCGCCCTCAGGTCCATACGAAAGTATGGACATAAACAAGTGAAAGAGCTGTATACTTGTTTTCAACGGTATATCTGTGCAACAGCGGAGCTCCAAGTTGTCGACCTGTGCATGCACGTGTGGAGACATAGTGATATACAGAGGTTGAAGGCCGACAAATTCCTCGTCGCAAACGAAGACACAGAAAAAGTATGCATTTCGTATCACTTGGCACACGTGTACAGCCGTCACTCTTGCGTTTTGGGGCGAAGCGTGCGAATAGCCATGTTGCAGCCTACAGAGTGTTCCTCACACGTGTACATCCGTCCATGTGGTCGTCATGGATACCTGGGCATTTATGTGTAGTTGGATGCACATGTGTTCTTGTCTATGTACGCACCGAAGTAGGAGAGGTAAACGACTACATACACTGTAAAGGATACGTGGTCATAACAACTGCGTGTGCACCCGCTCACAAAACCATTGGGTAGTTGCAAGTGTGAGTTAATACAAATGTGTACGTATATACGAATAGAGGCAGGATTTCTTCTTCACTGTTTTAGTAACGTCTGTCTATGGCACTTCTAGACAACTGCCTGTTTCTGAAGTTTGACAGTTCCTTTTGCCTCTGCCTATTGTCCCTGCTTCCGGGTTCTCGCCATCTCTGTGTGTTCGCTGGTTGCTCCCTTTCGCGTGAGCGTTGTGAAGTGTCTGTTCTCTATTGTAGCTAATTTTACTTCCTACCCTCCTTCTGTGCTTCCTGTCGCATCATTCAAACCACGTCCGTTCTCTTTCTGCACGTCGTCGCTTCTGTATGTCTGTGTGTACACTGATGCATTCGTTTATGAAATGTAACTCGGCGCGTCCTTCCTCGTCCTCGTTTGACGTCTTTTATCTTTCTGTGTGCATCCCCTTAGACACTGTATGTGTGGGCTGCTCTATTATCTGCGGGACAGGGTCGTTTTCCTCTCCGACATTTTCGGATTCTGCTGCCTTCTTCGTGTCTCCCATGTCTGCAGTTCCACCGATTCTCTGAGCATATTTCCTGCCTCTTCGAAAAATTTCCTTTCTTCAGTCCAGCTCTTCATGCGAGCACTGCTTTGCGACTGGCGACTACACTTTCCGTGACGAACTTTCCCATCCCTACTACAGCTTTCAAGTGATTCCTTCCTCTTTTAAGATAGTCTTTTATTGAAGCGTCCTTGGTGGGCATCTCGATGGGCAATGCGGAGCAGGCTTTCTTCTTCGGCACTTCTTTTCTCTGTACTCCTTCCTGGCGCTCTAAAGTATGCTTGCACGCTGATCTTTTTCCTCCCTTTTCAACAGCCCGGCCTTGTCTATTTCAGCATTATTTCCTACCGGGAAACACCATTTTTCTTGTGATGGTTCTCGACCCGGTTTTCGTGCGTGGGGTCACGCTTTACATTCTTCCTCCTCCATAGTATTCTCCATCACTATTTTTACTTCCTGTTAACGCTCCTGAGCAGCTCTTTTCCTGTGTCACTTCTTTTGGGGTCCTTCTGTCCACAGATTTTCCCTGTCCTTCTGTGGCTCGCGTACTCCAGTGCCCTTATCTTCCACCTCCTTAGGAGTTCCTGCGCATTTTGTGGGTACGTTGTGTTTACAGCCCAGACATTTTGTCCGGTGCTGGCACATCGATTCGTGTGTACACACATGGAGGAATCCGCGGACGTATCCTTCCCCGCGAGGCGTTTCAAATCATGCCATGTATTTCCTCCTTTCGTTCGTTTCCTCCTTTCGTTCGCATGTCCGTTGAACAACAAAACACTGTGTGAGCTATATGCGTACTTACATCTAATTTAATATACATTCGTGTGCGTCACCGGCAAACGAGTGTGGCTTCGTCGACATGGCTACCTAGCCGTTTTCTCCATATTCTCGAGGGTTAAGTGGGATCTAATGCAGAGACTTGGACTTCTCGGAATCTTCTATTGCAGCTAAAAGACAGCAAAGAGAATCGTTGTCTGGCAACGTTTTTTTCTTTTTTGCCTGGTCGCCTGCGGCCGGCGGCTCGCCCCTCCATCGCATGTAGGGGGCTGGTGTTCCGGTTTTAGCGTCCGTGCCGTCCGTCAGGCACACCCGCCGTTGTTCTGACGGGTTCGTGTCTCACGCCTCTTCACATGCAGAAATTCTACGTCTTCCCCGTCCTTCCTCCTTCCTCTCCACCAAGCGCTCTTCTACTCCAGTCTTCATGTGATTTCTTCGTGCCGGCGCCTCTTCAAGTTTGAGGTAAACGTCTGTTCACGTTCGTGTCTCCGGAGGCTGGCACTCCTGCGCGCTCCTGCTGCTAACTACACACAGCCAGTTCTGGAACTTGTACTGGACTGCTACTACCACAAGTGCGACGTACGCGCAGTGAACTACTACTTCTGTCCCTAGTCTCCTTGCCAAGAGGAACACCTTTGTTATTACTGGTACTGCTGGTGCTGCTTTCCACTTCTGTGCCGGCTGGCCACTGCGGGTACTCCTGACAGCCGCCGCTCCTGCACTCGGCGTTGTCTGCGCGGGTGTTGCGTGCGGCAGCCTCCACGTAAACGAGCGGTGGTATTCTCACAGCACTAAGAGAACCCCATTTCTCTAAATAGCGATTGTTGCCTCTTTTTATTTGACTTCGACGGCGCTGTGTTTTTTCCCGTGGCGGCCCACTTGCTGCGTTGCCGCGTACCGCCTACCGCAGCAACGTCACACACCTGCAACAGCAGCGGCGCAGCAAATTGTAGCACAACTACGCGGAAGGTCAGCAGTTGCAGTGGCTGGCATCGAAAAGGGACAAGAGAAGTGGAGGAGAAGGACAAACATCAGTGATCCTGCAGGGCAACTGCTGCAGAGGCGGAGGCGTGCTAACAGGAACACACAACAGCAGCAGCTGCAGCGGCGTCAAAACAGCAGCAGGAAAGAAGCAGCAGCAGCAATTCAGCTCACCAGCACGAGAGGAGCAGCACCAGTGGAACCAGCAGGAGTGGAGCAGCAGCAGCAGTTCTTCAGTAGCTGCTTCCTCGGGCCGCTGAAAGACTTCTCTAGTTTCCTGCTGCAATGCAGCACTCTTCTTCAGCGCTCTCGCCTTCGCAGGCGGACCTGCTGTCCACGCTGCTGGAAAGCTTTGCGAGAGAATTCGCAGAAAATGAGGGAGTTCCAGACCTCGTCGTCTTCTCTCCCGGCAGGTAAGGCCTCTTAAAGCGTACATACACTCTAGTGCGCGTCTGCCTGTACACAGAAACTTTTTAGTTTGTGCCTTTGCAGCAGCGCAGCAGCAACGACACCGTCCGCTTCTCAGGAGTTCAGATACAGGACGTCGGGCATCTTACAGACCTTATACCCTCTCCGTATGCACGTTGATATACGTGAATGTATTTCCAACGGTCACGATGTATATGCATACACATCTATATGTGAACGCACGTATGTATACAGAAATATAACTGATGTGTGTATATACATATATCGAGTGAGGGACATACACGTGTAGCGATTCTCATACCCCATTCGTGAGCAGCGCTTCGCTGCCTTGCCTGCAAGACACCGGCACACAACTACACTTTCGATACGCTCTAAATACTCGTACAACTGTCTCTGTACGTATAAAGCGGCGTTTGTGAGTGGGAAAAATCTTCCGAATGCTGTCTACACGTGTGTCGACGGGCGCTCGTGGTAGTACCTATCTGTGTGACTGCCTGGTGTACTTCTGTTACGTAGTGCCTGGGTGGGACGCGCCCCAGGTGCTTTTTGTTGAAGATTTACATTCACGTGTATACCCATATATATAGATGTGCGTAGCATCATCCTGTTGACGGAGGACCCGTATAGGCTCCTGTACGCAGGTGTACGTTGGCAGTGTACCCCCGTGCTGCATGCGGGTTTGTATGTGTGTGTGTGTGTGGCACTGCGGACCTCCAAGGCTATGTCTGTATATGTGTCTAACATATATACATATATATATGTGCCTGATCCAGCAGAGGAGGAAATGCTCAGTACGACCCATTCTAGATATAGACGAAGGAAAAAAAGCCGGTCGTTTTCCAGGCCGCAGCTCTGTCCGTCTCCTGTTGACGCCAGATTGTGAGCGGAAATAGAGAACACGAAGGCAGACTGGAAACGTTTCGAGCACCGCTTTTTCCACAGTGCCGCGCCACAGCAGAGAAACATGCAAGTTGAGCGACGCGGTGTACGTACACCGCGCTGGCGGAAGTCCGTGCGCAGGTCCGCGCGCGTCTTTCTCGGGACTATCTGGCGTCGAATGTATTCCTGTCAGCGAAGACATTGGACTACGCCTTTCTCTATCGCTTGCTTCGCACACTTCGCAGCAGCTAGAGGGATACACCTACGCCTTATATAATACGTCTTGATATATGGACCTGCATCCTCTGGTCTCGTACCTGCAATCTCGTGTTTGCTGACGCAACAGTGTATGTGACAGCGTACGTTCCTCGAAACTTCTCTGTTGCTCCCTCCGCGGAGTTTCCCTGCGAAGTACGCAAAAGCGAGTGGCACCTTCTGTTTGGGGAGGATTTTCCCGTTTTCGTTTCCGTCTTCCCGTTTCTCCGTCCCCTTACATATGCGTGTTTACTAAGATATCTTCTCCTAGACACACATCTGCAAATATGTATCGACATATGCACATCTGCATATATCTATATATGTATGTGTCTATTCTATACATACATCCACATATATATATGTATACGTAGAAATCTGAAATATATACATATATATATATATAGCTAGATGTATGCTTATGAGTCTACGTAGATGTGTATGTATATAGA
Source organism: Sarcocystis neurona (assembly GCA_000727475.1). Taxonomy (NCBI): domain Eukaryota; phylum Apicomplexa; class Conoidasida; order Eucoccidiorida; family Sarcocystidae; genus Sarcocystis; species Sarcocystis neurona. Next base: position 105,666 of record KL647325.1, read on the forward strand.
GAGGCAGGCGTACACGTCTAGGTAGCTACACGTATATATATATATATATATATGGGGACGTATATCTGTATATGTCTGTGTGTGGCTGCCTGCTGTTTGGTGTGAAGGTGCGTTGTACGCTACTCACGTGACTGCCGTTTCTGTCTGCGTTGCAGGGCTGGGAAGGTATGCTGCGGTGCTGCGTCTTGGTCCGAGGCTGTGCCTGCAGAACGAGACGCCGCCTGCGTGTGTATATGTGTCTGGTTGCTGCAGTTTTCCTCGTCAGTAGTCGTCTTCTCCTTTTCTCCGTCTTGCGTCTCTTCGACAGTTCTCTCCCCTTACACTACTTTTATCCTACGTTTTCAGCTTGTCTTCGCCCTCTCCTCCTCCTAGCTTTTTCTGCTCTGTTGGCGTGTTCCTGTTCTTTTCTCTGTGTAGAGTGAATATCATTGGAGAGCATCTTGACTACTCCGGCTACGACGTGCTTCCGATGGCTATCAATCGCTTTTCTACATGCGCAGTACGCAGACTGTCTTGCTGCAGCGGCAGCAGCAGCGGCCCTGCAGCAGCAGCAACAGAAAACACAGCATTCGCAACAGCAGCCCCAGCGACAGTTCCAGCAGTCGCAGCAGCCGCTCGGACAGCAGCACAGGCAGCTTCAGCAGCGGTAGGAGCTGCGACAGCAGCAAGTGGTGCGTCGTCGGGCGGAGAAGCAGCAGCAACATTGGAGCATCAGGAAGGAACTGCTGCTGCAGACGCGCACGCCGGGCAGAAGAAGGCGGATACTTGTGCGGGCTTCTGTCGCAGACCTGCTGCGACTGCAGCGCCGTATTTTCTGCGTGTTGCCCACACACACTACCACAAGTACGGCAGTGTGACGCTGCAGTCGCCGCAGCAGGTGTTGATGGCGCTGCTGCAGCTCGAGCGGGAAACGCAAGGTGAATCGGCAGCAGCAGGGACGGAGACTCGTAAGAAGTTAAACAGCGCCCCGGATGGCACGTGCAACGGCAGCGAGGCCAGCAGCATCTCCCAAGAAGGTGGCGGTAGCGAGAGCGGAGAGAGTGAACACCAGTCGCTTGTGGCCGGCTCTTATGAGCAGCGGGTGGATCAGCAGCAGCCGCAGCACCCGGCGCAGCAGAAGCAACAGCCGCAGAAGAAGCTGGAGTGGCACATGTATGTGTATGCCGCCTTGCTGGGGGTGCTGGAATACTACCACGGCGGCATAGCAGCAGTCGGGCAAATGCTGCAACACGCTTCGACATGGGGAGAAGAACTGCAACAGAAATTTCTGCAGGGAGACCTGCCCGCGATACAGCTGCTCGTCGGAGGCGACCTGCCAATGGTAAATGTGGTGTGCATCCACATGAGGAAGGTTAACGCACGCGTGGTTGCTTCCCACGCATGCTTCATGCTATCGTTGTGTGCTCTTCAATACACACCTGCGGGCCAACGCATACGTATAGTGCATATGTATATACATATGTACATATATATATATATGTGTTACAGATACATCCGTTCTCGTTTACGTTGTTGGGTGCATACACACGTGAGCGTGCACATGCGGGTTGTACGTGCGCAGGCTGCAGGACTGGCGTCCTCTTCTTCGCTCGTGGTGGGCGTGGTGGTGGCGATGGCTGCTGCTCTTTCCATTCCGCTGTCTCGACGAGAGGTGGCTGCCATTTCGACAGAAGCAGAAAGATACGTGAAGACCGCCGGTGAGAACAAAGAAACCGCAGGAGCAGAAGCGTGGAAGCTTACTTCAGCACAGAGCCGGCGTTTGTAGCAGACGGAGTCTCCAGACCGCCTTGACGTCTCCGCGACGCTCTCCTGGTGTACAGACACCCCGTTGAGCTTCTGATCTGCAGCGTGCCTACACCTACCGTGTGTTTAAGTCGGGTCAAACAAACACCAATGCTACTTGCGTAGTGCGGTGTACAGACACCTGGTCGGCTCGGTGTGATCTGTCGCCTACCCTCGGTGTCTCGCTTCAATGCTGCAATGCATGCACAAGCTGTTCTGCGCTGCTGTGCTGCTTGGCATCCGTACCCCCACCCTACCTCTGTGCACCAGCACTGCGGATGACAGATTCTTCCGGCCGTTGTTGAGAACGGGGTGGCCTGTAGTCAGCAGACAGTTGCTTTCCCTCGTTATTCAGGTGTACGGACACGCCGTGCTGCTAGCACAGTTCGCGGTTGGACACGAGTACACTCGTCTTGTTAATGCTCCGCACTCTGTTCACACGTCACCCTTTACATCTTCTGGTGTACGTACACTCGAGGCAACGACGTTGTAGAGTGTCTGAACACTTCACACCAGTGTCTATTCCGTATAGTGTACACGTGTGACGGCCTTCTGTCGTCTGCTGTGCTCCGTAGATGTATACACACGAAATGCTGTACTGCTTCGCTGTGCCCGTACACCCCGCCCTCCCCGACCTCTTTTACCACGTGGTCCCGAACAGCGAGCAATCGCCACCTTTTGCTGACGACAATGCGACCTCTCAACTCCCCGTACGTATATGTGTATATATATACACATATATAGATATAGACATTGGTACACACAGGGTAGTACATACGGTTTTAAATGTGGAGTTGGTATTCTTTTGCTTTCCTCACTCAGTTGCCGCACGGCTGCACTCCGATCCGCTGTTGAGAGAAGACACATGCACAAAAAATACGCGACCTCCTCGTCTGCGTGTCTAGCCGTATAGCCGTCCACATGTATCTACGTGCGTGTCTGTGTCTTTGTTTAGGGATACAGTGCCCGTTTGTGCCTCACTCTCTTCGAACACCACTCTATGAATTTTTATGCAAGCCTTCTGATACATCGCATACCACAACAGTACGCGTCGCCGCGGGTCGCTCCTTGCACGAGAACCGCCGGCAGACTATCCCTCCTCCGCTGATGCAGCTTTAGCATCTGTACAGGAGATACTCGCGTTTCCCACGTCTGTTCTTCTTCCCCCCTTCTCACGCCAGACACAGTCTCTCGGTCTACTGACAGTACCGGTTCCTAGGCGTGCGACCGAGACTGGCATATTCAACAATACCCATGCAGATCGTAGAGGCGTATCTGACTTCCCTGCGCCAGACATCTGTTCTTCACCTCCCTCCCGATATTGGTGCCCAGGAAACACTGAAGGATATGACACGTGTGCGTACACATATCTTCATCCCTTTCCGCGACGCCACTCTGCGCAGTTTCTCTCGTTTTCTTGACCGCACTGAACCGCGAGGGATTGATAGCAGTTGTCAAACTGGCAAGAACAGAGATACCCTTCATTTGGTTCTTCTGTGTGTACAAGCGAGACGTCCGCGCGTGGCGGCTCCCCAGATTTCTTCCCGCTGCTGCACCCTAGCCTTGTGCTCCCGTTAAAACCGACGGGTGGTAAGTTCTCGACAGCAACTGCTGCCGCAGGTGACTTGGTGCCCGCGTCATCCGCGCTCCTTCACCCGCACCTGTGCTTGAGCGTCTCTAATTATCGGCGACAGGAAGAAGCATTCTGTGCGCGTGCTGCTCGTGGCGTCTGTGAGGACGCAGGCGGGGGAATGGACCAGGCCGTCATCGCCCTGTCGCCGCAGGAGGGCGCAGCTTCTGCACCCGGCGCCCTCCGCGTCACCTTTGAGCCGGAGCTCCTGACGCATGCAGTCGCCTTGCCTGCAGGGCTGTGTTTCGCCGTCTGCCACACGACCGCCGAAAGTCCGAAGGCCGGGCCCCTGGCCCTCACGCGATTCAACAAAAGAGTGCTGGAGTGCTACCTTGCCGCGCTCGTGCTAACAAAGTGGGGCTTTTGCCTGCCTGCTGTCGCTCCGCACTGTCCCCAAGACGCGTCTTCTGGAGTTCTGCGTACACACACACACACACGCGTCTGCACCGCAGCTTAGCTTCGCTTCGCTCTGTGTCCGCGCGAAAATTTTACAGCGCCGTGCGAAAATTTTACAGCGCCGTGCGAATCTCTGTCTCCCCGTATTCGGGTGTATTTCTCAGGAGGGGAGGACACGTGTCTGTGGGCGTTTGTATATTGATTCAGGGAGAGTGACGAGTAGTGTGCGTCTCTGTGCTGCACTTGTGGAGAGCACCCACCTAATAAAAAACAAACACACGTGTCGGTAGATACCTTATCTAGAAGGGACATGCGGCTGTCTTTCTGCAGCCCTTGAATGGCAGGTGACCACGTTACACAGGAGAGAGAAGGGTATAGGGGTAGGCATCGGACGTACACAGAGCAGCACGCGAACGTCTCTGCAGTGGTTCAATGACAAGCTTGAGAAAACTCGCCGATGGCAGTGGGCAGCAGCACTGTTTTGCTGTTCTGTCGCTTTGCGAGGACAAGCAGAATCTCCTCGTTTCTTAGGAGGAAGCCTGCGCACGTCCGTAATTGTTTACTTATGTACAGGAATAGGTCTATTATGTGCGAATTAGACATGCGTGTCTTAGCTGTGCGAGTCTACCGATATACGTGTGTTCGAGTCCCTATACCGATCAACGTCTGTATACCTCTCTGTACGCGTGGAGCCTGGGTGTGAACAGGTGACAGTGTACCTATCCACGAGGCTGCGTGCGTAAGTGTACAGTATGTATAAGTGTTCTTGTGCACGCATATCCACATGTACAAGTATATATACAGAGAGAGAGAGAGATCATTTATATTTATATATATACGACCCTGTACAAACGCTTGCTGCTATCTGCCTCTTGCTGGTGGAGTCCACGTACGCGTCGCTCTTGTTTGTGCTTCACTATATCGGCGCATGCTGCCTAGTGAGGTGTTTTTTGCTGCTCTTTCTGCTGCTGTTGTTGCTGCTAGTGGTGTTGCTGCTACTGCTGTTGCTACTATTGCTGCTGCTGCTACTGTTGTTGCCGCTACTGCTGTTGCTGCTCCTGCCGTTGCTGCTACTGCTGTTGTTGCTACTGCTGTTGCTGCTGCTGCTGTTGCTGCTGCTGTTGCTGCTGCTGCTGTTGCTGCTGCTGCTGTCTATGCTTCGACTGATGCTTCACGTGTGTGTGCACGTGTGCAGTTCCGCGTCTTCGTAGACAGGAGTCTGTTTTCTGGTCTTTCCTTCATCGTGTTGCTGCTCCTGTGTTTCTCTTTGTACGGGTTACATATATATATATACACGCGGTTTCGTTGCTATCCCTGCGTTTCTTTGTGTGCGGACTATATATGTACATACATATACGGTGACGTCCTCTTCTTTGTGTCTTGTGTGGACGCTGCCGTTGTATTAGTGCTGCCGTTCCCGCGTTTCTTTCGGCTGAGGCGGTCCTAGCGTGTGTGTACCTCTTCTCTGCGCAGGCGGACAAACTTGCTGCTCAGCTGTCCGAGAAACTGCTGCGCTGCTGTGCAGAATGAATAACACCTGCTACGTATAAATTCAGGCCTCGTGTCCTCGCGTATCTGTGTGTCTTTCTTTGTGTACATATATATATATATATGAGGTTGCTACCTCGCGTTGTTTAGTGATGCTGCTGGTGTTGTCTTTCCGCTGTTGATATTTTCTTCCCGTCAATGAAAAACGAATGTATCAGTGCGTGTGTGTACACTGTATATACTCCTGTATACATTTGCTGCTTTGCGTACTGCTGCTGCTACGTCTGCGCAGGATGGCAACCCCTGCTATTTTGACGACCGTCGACCCGGAGTCGCTCCGTTGCTGGACGCTTCGCAGAACACAGGAGGCGTCTTTGTGTCTCCCCTCTCTCCACGTAATATTTCTTCTCTTTATCTCCGTATCCTCCACCTCATCAATTTCCTCTCGCTCTATCTTCCTCTCTGTACATACACGTACGTGTACTCTTTGCAGATTTACGGTTATATATCCAAGAGTAGAAGTTCGTGCGAGGTAGTGTGTGTTTGTTTGTGAGCGATATTGAAGCGACAGTTTAGGTGTATATACACTCACGGCGTTGAGAGCTCTGGCTGGATTGTGAAGGCGAGAGCTGGGGGGTATGTACACCCTGCTGCCGCTGTCTCTCCCCACTCCCTGCTAGTAGCCTTCTCCCTGCTGCGCTTCAATCAGCTGCTGCTGCTCCTCCGTATCCTCTTTCTCGGTGCCTCGCTGCTGCTGCTGCCGCCTTGTTCTCCCGTGCGCGCCGCCGACATGTCCTTCTGCCTACACGCCTCGTCTCTGGAACGACTGCTGCTGCCTGGCTGCTCCTGCTGCTGCTGCTACCGCTGCGGCGAGGTTGCTGCTGCGAGTACAGCTCCTACCAGATGCTGCTGTTGCCTTCTTGGTGTGTGGCGTGTGTTGCTCTGGTGTGTGTCCTGCAGGAGTGCGCCGCTGCGGCAGCAGAGAAGCTACATGCGGCTCCGTACACAAAGGAAGAAATTCAGGCGGTCCTCGGCAGCAGCCTTCTCCTCCGATGCATGCGGAGAGGATTTCAGCGTAGCTGCCTCGTGGATGCGTGGGAAGCCAACGACCACTTTTTTTTGCGGCAGTAAGTGCCGGTCTGCGTCCACAGGCAGAGTACCTCCTTGTGTCCATGTACACACCAATCTCTGCAGCACTCCGGACACACACGTGGACGCCTATCTGTACGGACATATACATGTATACATTATATATGTATACATATGATCGTTTACATCTACTTTTCTATGTACATCTGGGCACGCGGACATACATATATATATATATATATGTACTGTTGTGTACGTGTACGTGTGTGTGTACGTCTGGGCACGCGGATATATACATCCATACATATATGGAGAGAGAGAGAGACATACGTACACGTGTATATAGAGTACATATCCATGGTGGTTGATGCTGCTTGCATGCCTCTCCTCGGACATTTCCTTGGGAAGATTGATCGCAGCAATGCGTGGAGAGCCTGTGTTCCTCCTGCGGTGCTGCTGTTGCAGACGAGCACAGCACGTGTACTCAGAGGCAGCGCGGGTCCACGACTTTGTCGGTGCATGCACAGCAGCAAGCCATAAGCCTCGCAGTGAAACTTTACGGGTAGGCTTCGGAGCTTTCTGTCCACGCTCGCCTGCTGCTGCCTGTTACTACCACGTGTTTTCCTGCGGCTCCTGCTGCTCTTCTCGCCCTGCTGTTGCTCCTTCCGCCCTGCTGCTGCTCCTCTCGCCCTGCTGCTGCTGCTCTTCGTCTTCCCCTTGTTGCTGGTGCTGCTACGCTTCTCTCGCCTGATACTTCTGAAGTTTCTTTTAGCTGATGCTGCTACTGCATCTTTTTCTGCTCTGAACTTGCGCTGCTCAACGCGCTGCTTCTCGGGCTGCTGCTGCACTAAAGCTCGTGCTGCTGCTGCTGCTGCTATTGCTGGTCGTCTTCTGGTGCTTTCTTGCTGTGCTGCTGCGGAGGCTGCTGATATCCGCATCCCATCTCTCCTGCGGCGACGCTCAACACTCCTGGTAATGCTAGGGATTCTTCCGCATCTCTCCTGTAGCCGTGCCTGCTTCTACCAGCGAAGCGCATTACGCGTAAATTTTGATTATCTCTGCGTTTCAAATATGTTCGATAATTGCGAGTGACTACGCGAGAGATGACCTCACGCCGGGGATGCCTACACACACATTCGGCAATCCAGCAGGTGCGTGCAACACAACGCTGCGCATGCATGTCAGAATCTCATGACAGGCTTTTGTGGGAAAAAACCTTTGATGCACGCCTGTGCGTGGTCACACTACATACGTGCGTGTCTCTCTGTACGTCTCTTTATTCATCTTTCTCTCCATATATATATATATATATATATGTACGTGCTCATATATGTGTATCACCGCTACGCGTATATATGTGTTCACATATGTGGGCATATGTATGTCTACATAGACGTATATATATATATATATGTATATGTAGAAATGCGTACACAGATATGAATACGCCTCTCTGCATATAGGCTTGGCCTTTGTATATATATATATATCCATACATGGGGACACGCATACATGCATGGGTACGTGCATACATGTGTGTTTATGTGTGTGTCTGTGTATGTGTGTATCCGTTTGTACCGATATGTCTGTATACGTGTATGTGTATGTGGTGGAGGGAAAATATCAGCTGCCGCTTCTGACACTGCTGCTGCATGGACCCGTCTCTGCTGCTCTCTGCTGCTAGGCGTGTACTTATACGTACGCACATACATATGCACAAACGTACATACACGCGTCCCAGACAGGCAGACATGGGCACATTCATACACACACACATACAGGCAGAGAGGCAGCCAAACGAAGGTGCCTTTATACACACACGCATACATACATACGTACATGCGTACATCTATACGTACAATCGTACATACCTACGTACCTACATACATACGTACGTACACGCGCACATCTATACGTACAATCGTACATACCTACGTACCTACATACATACATACATGGATACATACATATTTACGTGCTTATCAGCCTACAGGTGGTCACTGACATCTTCCTTCGCTTTCCCTTTGTTTCTGTGTGTGTATCTCCTTGCGTGTGTAGGAACTCGGTGCTTTGATGAGGGCCTCGCACCGGTCTTGCAGTGACCTCTTCGACTGCAGCTGTGCAGAAGCAAATTCTCTCGTCTCTCTATCTGCTTCTCATCCCGGCGTTGTAGGCGCACGTATGACTGGCGCAGGTGAGCACACTGGACGTCTTCTGCAGATCCATGAGAATGTCTATTATAGTCCACAACTTCTTTTTTTTCCGGCCCTCTTCCCCTCCCTCTTCCTCTGTATATACACGTATACATACGTCCATACATACACACGTACACATATACGTACATGTGTGTACACATATGTCTTCGTGTGTATCTGTGTCCCTTCTTCATCCATGCGTATGTACGTCCGTGAAGATATGTATGTGTGGATGGATATTTCTCTACGTACACTCACATAAGTATATACCTATGTTTCCATATATATATATATGTGTATATGTCTGCCCACCTCTCTGTGATACTCAACAGACGCTATGCACATGTACATACACAGGGGGGCGTAGACACAGATGGAGTGCCGTTGCAGCTAAGCGGTTTGCTCACGTTGCTCGTTTGTCTGTGCTGCCCTTCCAGGTGTTGCAGGTGTCGTGTTACTAGTGCAACCTGCTAAACTCTGTTAATCTTTTTCTTCCGCTCTCTCTTTGACACATCAGTCTTCACTTTTGTACTTCCCCGTACGTGTATGCAAATGTGAGAATATCTGTCTACATATATATGTATATATATGTGCATAAGTATGTGTGCGCGTGTAGCAAGTTGACCTGTATATGCAACTGGACATACAACTGTACACGTGCATGTGTGTGTATGTGTGTCTGTGTGTATGGGCACCTGTATAAGTATATGTATACCTGTATATACCTGGCGTACCGCAGTTGGAGCACTGGACGCACAGGGTTCACTTTCTGCTTCTTAAGGGGGGATATCGGCGTCTCACAGCACCTCTCGCAACTTCACGTGCTGCTTCTCTCTTCGCAATATATCCGCCTAAACGTGAGTGTGTCTCCGCAAACACTATGTATGTATACGTCCGTATATATGTATACATATATACAACCGTACGTTTATCCATATGTATAGATATATATGTGTTGTGAGTGCAGCTGCTTGGAAACTGGTGTCTTCCGCTGTTTAGGTGCATGCGCACGTCAAGCACAGTTAGCTGTTTCAACCTTTTCTTCCTCTTCTCTGTGTGGGTCCTTCCCCCTCTTGAAGTGGTGCGCGCGCAGCAACGTGAAAGCGACCGGTGCCGGTCCTGCGCACACTCGTGGATGTTTGCTGGCGTGCGTGCACTACCAAAGGTTCCACTGCGCACACCGCAGACAGGGTCCAGTGTACGTACACCGCAGACAGGGTCCAGTGTACGTACACCGCAGACAGGGTCCAGTGTACGTACACCGCAGACAGGGTCCAGTGTACGTACACCGCAGACAGGGTCCAGTGTACGTACACCGCAAACAGTGTCCAGTGTACGTACACCGAAGAGAAAGGGGCCAAGGTATATATGTACGGGCGATCAGGTGCCAGCGTATACACGTAGCAGACGGGTCTAATGTACGCTCCTCGCAAGCCTTGTCTACACACACAGCAACCAAATACAGTGTAACAGCAGAAAACAGGCCCCACTGTATATACAGTCAAGTCTGCTGGTTTTCCGCGGTGTGCCTTCATCGAGTCGTCTCACCGTGACAGTAAATGCACAGCATGCGGACGCCCCTACGCGACAGTAACGCATCCGTGCGTATAGCAGCGGAATGCTGTATGAGGCGCGGCACATACTGATGTACACCGTTCAGTATCATACGTGCACACATGTTTATACACCTATATACATGTGTATATATATATAAATGCAAATATCCATATGTGTGGTAGACGTATGTGTGTATACATTTACATACATACAATTGCGTGTATGTATACTTGCATGTGGATGCCACTCATGGATAGCTGTAAGGGCGTGTATTTGTACAGTGTGCAGTTCGTACAACACATAGGAGCCGTCGCACGCTTTGCGTAGTCATTTTTCTGCGTGCGCCTTCGGCGAAATCTGCGCTGCTCCTGCGGTGGACTGTAGGGTGGGGCGGGTGCATCATCGCGCTACTGGAGGGTCAAGAATATGGCCCAAATTTCCTGCAGCAGGTACGCCACTGCAGCCTCAGCACAAGCGAAAACAGTGTCGGTAGCAACAGCAGCAGAAGCAGCACCCCCCGCAGGCACAGACGCAGACGCAGCAACACCACCAGACGCAATACCAGCGGCCGAAGGGCTTGCAACCTCTCCAGCCCGAAAAAAGGAGCACCAGCTGCGGCCCGAGCAGGCCATGACAGCTATGTGGAACAAAGGCACGGCAGCAGCAGCAGCGCTTGACAAATACGCGGGGAGGCGCAGCAGCAGCAGCAGCAGACAGCGTCAGCGGCACGTACACCTGCCTCGGCTGCTGCACCCAGCGAAGCCGGCGGGGTGCGGCAGCAGCAACAGCAGCAGTGCCTGCTTGGAGTGACCTACTGTAGGGTGTCATACACACTGCAGGCGCACGCACGTGCCCTTGCGGGCTGCTGTCCTGACTTGCTGCACTGTCCAGCACGTGGGCGGGCGCTTGCTGCCGCTGGCTAGCGTTTCTTCCTTCGCTTCTGGAAGCTGCTGCGCTTCTGGGCTGCTGCTGCTCTCTGCACGTTGTTTCTGCTGCTGCGGCTGCTCGGCCGCCCTTTCGCCCGGTCTGCTGCTACGCCGCTGCTGTCGCCGTGGGCTGGTGCTGTGACTACGGTGCTGCCACTTTTCTACGCGGTGCAGTTTTATTGCGCTACTGCTGCTGCTGCCGTGTATATATTTGTGCACGAACGTGTCATCTATATATATACGTATGTATATGTGTACGTCTACGCATGTAAATATGTATATATATATGTGTACATCCGTGGGCTCCTTCCTTTGGTGCTGCTGTGCTCCCGCTGCTTTTGCGATGCAAGCACACACTAGTCCTGCTACTGCTGCGCTGCACTGCTTATGCACCTCCCCGTGCTGATGTAACTCATCTGGTGGTGCGCCGCGGCCGCAGCTCCTCTTCGGTTGACTGGAAGCGGTGCTGCTCCTGCTACATGCAGTTTACTGTGCTGCTGCTGAACGGCGAACGTATCCCCGAGACTCCAGAGCGAAAAGAAAGCTTGTTGCTGCTTGTGGACTGCATGTGTACTACATAGCTGAACGAGCGCTTCTACGACCTGCCGGCAAAAACGCTTCCTGCTGAGGCTGCTGCAGGGGGGACTGTGGCGGGGCCGCAGCAGCAGAGTGCGAGTAGAGCTGCTGTAGCACCACCCGCAGCGGGTGCAGAAACAGCAGCACCAGTGGGCGGTTCAGTTCCAGCGAAAGCAGCAGCAGCAGCGAGGCCAGATGCAGAGGCACACGTAGCAGCAGAAAAGGCGGCACCAGCAGCACGCACGGAGGTCGGAACTTTGCAAAGTGCGCGAGAGAAGGCAACAGCTGCAGCAGAAAATTTGCTGTTTCTGGTGAAGCCTGCAGGCGGGGTAATGGTTTACGCGGTGAAAGGACGAAGAGGCGACTCTCTAACTGGGCCCGCAGACACGAAAATAACCAGCGCTGGCAGCAGCAACGGGAAGCCAAGTGGGGAGGAAGACAGCTGCAGCATCAAGAGCGTGACAGACGGCAGCCACAACACCGCTGACACTTTACACAAAAGCAGCAGCAGAACCCAAAGCACCGCAGGCAGCAAGAGCAGCAGCAGTAGCAGCAGTAGCACCAAGATAGACAGCAACAGCAGTAGGGGCACCACGGACAGCAACAACAGCATGATTGCCGACAGCAGCAATCCCGTCGCAGAGAGCGGCAGCTCCGGCACTGGATACAGCAACAGCAGCAGAAGCAACAGCTGCACTACAGGTAGCAGGGGAATGAACACTGCTTGTGCGCACGCCAGCAGCAGTGCTGACAATACTAGGAACAGCACTGGTGCAGGTGAGAACAGCTACTCTAGCAGACGCAGCAAGTGCAGCAGAGAAGAAAAAGAAGAAGAACGCGAAGAGGACAGGGGACAGTGGATTACAATTGGAAAAAATCGCTGCTACTGGCTGCAAGCGGTCGCCTTCGTTGGCAGCAGCAGCAGCAGTAAACGGCTGAAAGCTGAACAACAGTAAAAGCCGGCAGATACATAGGTACATCTGCTTGTATAGGTGTCAGTATACCAATCTGCTTATGCAGCCCAGTACTTACATGTGTCTGTCTCTCTCTATATATCTGTATGTATACGTATATATATATATATGTATATATATATATATGTATGTCTACCAGTGTACGTATGTGGGTGTGCGCATTAGCAACGCTTGTACGTACAACTATCGTCGCATTTGTTACCCGTTCGTGCCGGTTCACGTTGTGTATGTTTCCGTGGAAACCTGTATAACGTACGTGCTTCGACGGTCAAAGAAAGGCGAGAGCCTGCGTTGGTGGGTCTGGGGAACGGGGCAGGCGAACGTGGCTTCTGATCAAAGCTCTTACGTATGGAGTACGCACATGTCAAAGTTCTCTGTGTGTGTGTGTGTATGTGTATATATATATATACATATATATATATATATATATATACGCAGAGGTGCGTATGCACACATAGCGTGTCCCTCTCTATGGGCCTCAGTCTACGCACACTGACGTATCTAGTAGGCGTCTAACACGCACTTGATCTTTCTGGAGGTCCTCTCTGCATACTGTTATGTGTCTGCCTACTTGCGAACATATAATCACTTGCCTGCATTGCATGTGTACAGCTGCGTGTATACACCTACTTACATTATATTTTGCATGTGCATGCGTAGGTGCCTTTGTTTGTACGTATACAATGATACACCGGGGGATACGGTTGACGCAGATCTGCCCGCCTACATGAAATGGTGTGCCGCTGTACACGAGCAGACCCCCACCACTGCCCCCTGTGCATATGTACACACATTCACACATATACGAACACACCTATATGTATATGTATAGTCACAAGTGCAAAGGAAAGGAGTAGGAGTACAAGGCTTGTTCCATATTTACACTGATGAGGCGACTGGTGTGTACTATCTTTATACGCCTATACTTACACGTGTACATACTGATGTACATTCGCCCCACTTCTCAAGTTGATATTCTACATGTAGGGTACACGTTTGTGTAGAAGTTGAGAATAAACTTGTGCACGCGCGACTGGAGAATGAAAACCTGAATCTCCGACTACCAATGCGGACGCCGGCGAATATCCAGCCGCTGCGTTTGCAGAGGGAGTTGACTCCTTGGTGCCAAGCACCGCTTGCAGCGATGTAGAAGACGCACAGAAGGTCGCGGCCGACGTGTACTCTAAGCTGCATGTGCACGCACACCTTCACGAACACTGGATTGTGCGCGTGTGTGTATATATATATATATATGTACTTATGTATGTATGGGTTGGGGGGGACTGGGGAGCACGGCGACCACTGCCGAGGACGTCCGCATGACTGCAGACCCCACTGTACTTTCGTAAAGTCACCAGATGCGCCACGTCAACTGCAACTACGTATTCCCTATTGATGCGAGCAGAATTCCTTGCGTATATCGGGTACTCTTTCTGGGCACTGTATTCAAGCTAGTGTTCACACTTGTCCGCTTCTTACGTGTGAATGTGTACAGAGAGGCAGAGAGGGAGGGATGCAGAGGTTATCAGGTAGACACACCAAGGAAAGGTGCCCTAAGGCATGTTTATGTGGAAACTGTGTGTGCGCCCGGCGGTTCTCCGTACGTTTGCCGACAAATGTGTAGCTGCATGTACGTAGCTTTGTCGCAGACTAGGTGTCAAGAGGGAAGAATGTGGCTGGCAGTGCGTGCAGACACCACTGCTCCTTCGGACTATGTATGACTTGCCAACATGGTGACGTCCTTCATAAGCAGCTGCGTGGTCGTCGCGGGTGACTGCACGCGCGATGCAGCACACTTTTTAGGTCGCTGCTAAGGCCGTTTAGCTGGACACGCGAGCGGCGCCTAGCAAGTGAATATCCTCAAGATACGTTTGTATGTGTGTGCGGCAAGGCAGCAGACCGACTTAGGCGCCCGCGGGCGATGTACCCAGATTCCGGGCTGCCCGCCATGCGCGACACCGCCCTTCCACCAAGGGACCTGCTCCTTCACAAACGTTTTTCTCTTCAGGGGAAAATTACAGGTCCCTTACATTTCCAATACCTCAGACCTGCTGTGGCAGCAGAACCGCTACCACCACATAGCAGAACGGCAGCGACACTGACAGAGGCTGCAGGTCTGCCATATTCACTATGAATCTCCACACAGCAACTTCCAAGCAGCGACCACATCTGTGAATACCGCATGACAACCATCCATATTTTACTGCTCAGAGACTCCCCCCAAAATTCCCAGCCCCGAATATGTGCTGACGCAGCGCTACCTACACGGGTTTTTGGCACGCCGCCCCAGCAGCAGCCCTGTCAAAAGAGTAACTCTTCAGGTGCCACTGCTGCTGCAGCGCATGCGCCAACAAGCAGCGGACACCCCGGCATTATCGACACGCAACGCCTATCAACAGTTTTTGCACGGCTACTGGAGAGCCACTACCAACAGCACCTGCTATACATCTACGTGTAACTCAGATACACTCTATGAAGTTGGATAACTGAACACACGCTGTTGCAGCTCAGCAAGCGTACAGCAACACCTCGCTGCCCACAGAAGCCGCCGCAATAGCACCAGCAGTCAAAACCTTGCGGTTTCTAGAAGAGGCATGCAAACGCCGTGTGACGGTGCGCGGCACCAGCACCTGCAACACCACCAGCGGTAGGGGTTGCAGTAGGCAGCAGCGGTACTGGCGACTGCAACACAGGCAGCAAATACGAGGAGCGCGGCAGCAACAGTCGTTAGAAGCCGCAACACGGGGACCAGCAGCAGCAGTACAAGCAGTAGCGGCCGCGGCAGCCGGTTTCCCATCGCTTGATTGCTTCCCGCCTGCCGTTCGCGCCGATAGCGATACCAGGAACACCGGCGCCGCACGAACTGTACATCATTTACCCCACAGAACTATCGCTACACGACGGCGCGCTGCGCATGCACCGGAGTGCCAGCAGCACCGATGCGCTGTCCAGGCGGGGCGGCACGACATACGGTGCAAGCAGCTGCCGTACTACAGCCGAAGACAGAACTCCACACCGGAACCCCTGCTGTCGCTCACAGCTGCTGCTCTACATGTGTCGTACACTACTGCAAAATCACATCGACACGCTACCCCGGCGCCCTACCACAGCAGCAACAGCAAAGACATTTCTCCGTCTTATACAAGGATACTGCCACGTGCCCGCACCGCTTCGACAACGTGACGCTACCTGCTGCAGCGGCCGCTGCTGCAAACACTCCTGCTGTCTGTGCTGCAGCGTCACACGGCATACGTGCACACATATATATATATAATATAAGAGAAACCCACAGCTATGATTTAGTCGCAACGTACGTTCACACGCATATACATGTATATATATATATGTATATATAAGCGTACACATGCATTTATATATACATATATATACATGCACACAACAGACCGTGGACCTTAACCTACAATAATTTCTCCCTACATTTTCTAGAGTTTTAAATGTATAAAGCGCTCCCAAGTGCCGCTGACAATTACTACTGGGTTTCGAGTCTTTGCTGCGCAAGGAGCAGCAGCGTATCTCATCGTCGCTGCGGCTTCTGTTTCACTGTGTGCTGCTGCTGTCACCGTGTTGGGGAGTTGCTGTGGGCCACCCGCCACGCCAGAGCTACTGCCAACATGCGGTAGCTACCTACGCACTGCTGTACGGACCCCACAGCAGCGCCTGGGAAGACACTGTTGCTGGAAGGCATGGTGTTGCTGTGTTGCCGGGCTGCTGCTGCGTTGCGGCATTGCTGCTTCCCGTTACGTGAGGCGCTGCTGCCGCAGCGGCGCCTGCTTCTTCTGCAGCATCTCCTGCTGCTGCTGCTGCTCCGCCAATGTCGCAGCGTACACAGGCAACCGCAGGTCTGCGGGATTGCTGTACATGGGAAAGACTCCTGTGGGCAGCGGCAGCTGCTGCTGCGGCGGCTGCCAAGGCAACTGACTACCTGCAAAGAGCAGAGGTGCGGGAGCCAGCGGATCCGGATATATCTGCAGCATGGGCACCTGCTGCTGCAGCAGCGCAGCGCTGTTGCTGCCTACGTTGCTCCAAGCAGCGTAGCCTGCTGCTGCAGCACCGGTCGGCACGAAGCTGCTGCTGTCTAACCGCGACGCAGTGAGACCCTGCGGCCCCACTCCGGCAACAGCCAGACCACCCATTGCTGCTGCTCCTGTCGGAGCCGGGGCCGCTGTTACTGCAGCTGAGGCTGGAACTGCTGCTGCTGCTGCTGCGGCACCCAACGCCAGACGAATGCGGCCACTGCCCGCTTCCACCATCTGAGGCGGCTGCGTGCTCACATGCGCAGAAAGCGCAGGAGCAGCACTGCCACCGCCTCTGGCTGTCTCCTGGGCTCTCTCCTGCTGCTGCTGCTTCACCAAGGCCGCATGCTGCTGGTTTTTCCCTGCTCCCCCTCCCCCCCGGCAGGAAGCAGGGTGCCTGCTGCCGCTCTGCCGCTGCCCGCGTGGCTGCTGCCTCTTTGCTGCTGGGCGCGTGCTGCGCCTCTGCGACGTGCAGACCCCACACCGCTGCGCGACCTGCTTCCGTCGAGATCTGATCTCTCAGACACGTCTCCTCCTGACGTCTTGCTGGAAAAGGGAGAGCTGGGAGCTGCCGCGACGGGTGCTGCTCCTGGAGTTGCTGCTGTTCCTGCTGCTCCGTGGGAAGGAGCGACGGGACGCTGGCCTCGTGGCCGCTGCAGATGCATGCTGCCTGCAGCACTCCCAGCAGCAAGCTGCTCTGCCGAAGCGCGAGCAGCACCGGACATGTCACCAGCAGCAACAGGAAGGCGAGACGACGCGGCACCACCACCAGCAGCCGAGAAGCCTCTCTCTTCGCCTCGCCAAGGAACACCTACTGCCCGGGTACGCGAAGAAGAAGAAAACGAAGGCGCACTTCCTACCGCTCCGGCGAGCTGCTGCTGCAGCGCCGCGCTGCTGCCCGCAGCCGAGCCTGATCCTCCTGCGCCAGCTTCAGCCAAGTGAAGGGCAGCAGCCACAGCAGCAGTTTCCCTCCCCATGGCGCGGATGGAAAGTCCCAGTGCATCTACCGCGGACCGGAGCCCCAGGTACGACTGCATTACGCCGCAGCAGGAAAACCACCAGCAACGCAGCAACAGCAACTCATCCAACTCTCGCTCTGTTCTCCTTTCCCCGACCCCCCCCCCACCCAGCAGACGTATACATAGCAAGCGCAGCAGCTCTGCAGACGCAGCAACCGCTCGACATGTAGCAACAGCGACTCTCCCGCCCCAAAGCAGCGCATGCATCTCTCGGTGGCAGCAGCACTGCAGCACAGACAACGCGTCACAGACAGCAGTGCGGCGCGCTACAAGAACAACAGCGGCAGCCTGTCACATACACCAACGCGGGCAACAACAGCACGGCGGTAGCGAGTCCTGACAGCACGGCGTGTAGCAGCGCAGCCACTAGCACACGCCGCAGCGCACGCAGCAACCCCCCCGCAGCAGCCTACCGCCTGCCCCGCAGCAGCAGACTCATCACAGAGACAGCACGTCCTGGCGGCGCACCACTGACGAAAGATGATCTCGCATAAGGCGTCTAGCAACGGTACCTCCCTACAACGCAAGGACGGCAGCAGCACGCGAACAACAGCAGCACAAACCCAACAACCGTCCGCCACGCGCCCCGCTGGCAAATGTATGCCTACATATAGGCATGCATATACGTATACGTATATACGGACATATCGCGTACGCGTATGCATATATACACATATATATAACTGCTGTACGCAGTATGGGTGACCGTCTTCCCCCGAGGCACATCCGGATCAGAAAACGGAAGGACGGGACTGAAGAAACGGGTGCCGCGCAGCAACCGCTCGACCTTCACGCGGCTTCACGTAGCAGGTAGTGCGACGTACGGCGGCTGTTCCATCTGTTGCTGCACACGTTTGCCACCGCTTACTGCAGAACGTCCAACTACCGAAGAAACAGCACTCGCATGCAGACGCTTCGCCACAGCAGGCTGTGACACAGGGATGAGAAACGTTCCTCTCCCACTGCCACTTCGTACCACTCGGCTGCTGCTGCTGCTGCGGCCTCCGCTGCTTTCCTGCTCTTCCTCCTCCTTATCTCCCGTCTGAGAGTCGGCTGCTTCTTTTCCTGCTAATGAAGTCCCTCGCTTGTGACTGCAGTTGGTTTTCTCTTCCTCTGAGGCCGCTCAGTGCCTGCTGTCACTCCTGCTCTCGCTCCTCCGCTACTGCTGCGCGCCTGCTGCCGTAAAGCTGCTGCAGGCCCGCAGCCGCTGTCTCCTTACGTGTCTCTCAGCTTTTTGGAAACGCAGCAGCAAATACGCTTTCCTCCTCCCATTGCCGCGATCCTTCTCCTGCCGCTGCCACCTAATTCTTCTCCTGCTGGTGCCGCCCTCTCTACGAGCCGCCATGTTGTGCACCAGCCCGAACATGAAAGCTGAGCGCTTACCCTTACGTTTGTCCTTACAAAATGCGCTGCCGTTCCTACTGCTGCCGCACCTTCTGCTGTTGCTACGACTGTCGTGAGTGGTGCTGTCACGAGGTTGCCCGCGACGTTGCTGCGCGTTGCCTGCCGCTGCCCCTGTCGGTCGGTTCGCTGCTGCTGCTCCAGCTCCGATTGCCGCGTGTGTTGCTGTTCCTCCTAATATCTCTGTGCCGCACCTGCCGCTACTACACTCTCCGGTACTGCTGCTACGTTCGCTGCGTCTGTTCGTACGTTCCTGCTACTGCTGCTGCTACGCGCTTGGCTGCTGCTAGTGCAGTAATTCCATTTCTGTTGCAAGACACTTGAAGAGTAACTTACCATCAGGCAACTCTCCCGTCCGCCGACAAAAGACGCGCTGTTGTTTTGCTGCGGTTGTTCACTGGCAGCGGACCCGGCGCGCGGTGCTGCAGCAGCTGCATCCGCCTCTGCGGATTCCTGCTGCTCCTGCGCACTCGCTTCCCAAACTGCGTGATGCTGCTGCTGCTGTTGACTAGCTCGTGCCGACCCGTGCAGAAGCGCAGCAACCCCCCCTGCTTCTGTCGCCTTCACAGCAGGTGGGAGGGGTGTCGCTTGTGCAGAGTCTGCTGCTGCAGCAGCTCCCGTAGCAGCCGGCGCCGCTGTCGCTGCTGCTGCTGCACTTGTTGGATTGATCGCCCAATCGGCGAAGCGACGAACCCGCTGCGCGACGTTCTGCAGGCGCTGCCGGCGTTCTGCTGCAGCTGCTGCAGCTGCACAACACACCCCACATACGACAAAACAGACAGCGCACTCTGTGTGGGCCTGCCAGCAGAAAATTTATCCCTTTCCGAGTAGCCGTGCAGTAACGCGTCTCTCCGCACACAGGGTCATCCACGCGTGCGTATGTTCTGCCACGCAGATGAGCCACGGCACGTACATACATATACAGAAAGGCTGCAGCAGCAGCAGCAGCAAGGATGTACATGTACGCTGCACCGTTACGGCAACAGCCCCGCGCGGCTACACACACGCTGCGGCATCTCAGCAGCAGCCCCAGTCGGACGCAAGTGTTGTCGTTAGCAGTACTACGGACACGTGTATTCGATGCGTCGTTGGCAACCGCAGCAGTTGCACACACACAGACGGCCACGTATATGGTCCGTCGTTAACAGCAGCAGCGTTGAGCACGCGACGCGTCGTTACAGCAGCAACAAACAGACGCACATCACTTGTCTCGTTGGCTGCAGCAGCGGCAGCAGCAAGCGCCATTCTTCCTTACACTCGCGTTCTCGCTTGGGGAGCTGATGCGGGGAGAGGTAGTACGCGTGGAACGGCAGCAGCTGCGTCACTATCTCTCGCAACGCATGCAGCTTCACGACCGCCTTTTCCACGACGAGATCTTCTGTCCCTGTATCCTCCCCACGTCGTCTGCCTGCAGCTCGAGGATGAGGGGTAGCAGCAGCAGCCTGGCCAGCGACCAAAGACCCCCGTCCAGCGGGAGCCCCTGCTGTGGCAGCAGCTGCAGCCGGGTCAACCGCGGCAGCATCAGCAGTCGCAGGAGTTGGGGCGGTGTGGGAATCGTCCGCGCGAGCTGATCCTGCGGTTGCAGAAGGAGGAACAGAAGCAACAGCGGCACTACCTTGACCTGCTGGAGCCGATGCAGCAGGACGCGCTGCACTTGCCGTCGTAGCCTTGTCTTCATTTGTGAGGCCAGCACAAACTGCAGAAGCACCAGCAGCAGACGCACCAGTAGGGAATTCTTCACTGCCGCATACAGTCGTTGCCTTGACTAGTGCGTTCTGCTGCTCATGCGCTCCAAGCTGCTGCCTTTTTGGCTGGTCAGCCCACTGCTGCTGCTCCTCTCCCTCGAGCAGGCCTGCTTCCTCCTGTTTCACTTGAAATGTTAGCTCGTGCCTGGTCTCCTCGTTTGCTTCCTCCTGCTGCTCCTTTACAGGATCTTGGCCAGCAGGAACAGCTCCTGCGCTTGCTGGTGCTGCTGCAGCGCCGCATTCCTCCACCGTTGCTGCTGTCCCTGTGGGGACTGCTGTTCCTACTCCTCTTGGTGATGCCTCTGGTTCTGCTTCTGCTGCTGCTCCTGCTTCTACTGCTTCGACCGGCCATGCAGCAGGTGCCTCATATTTAGCTTCCTCTTTCGCTCGCGCGCCGTCTTTGCTGCTGCCGGGCTGTTCCGCAGTCGCTGCTGCTGAGTCAACTGCAGCAAACGCACCATCATTCTGCAATAAACAAACGTTATTACGCGCATCCGTAACAGGCACGCATTCTTCGCTACCGTCGCCTTCCTCTTTGACTTTGCCCACAGAGCACCGCCTGCTATCATTGCTGCTGCTGTTACTGCTGCACCCGTTGCTGTTGCTGCCGGTGTTACTGCTGTTCCCGTTCCTGATGCTGCTGCTGTTGCTGCTTCTGCTGTTGTTGCTAGTGCTGTCGCTCTCGCCGTCGGAATCTGTTTCTCTACGTTGCCTCTTGACGACACGCTCTTCATCCATGGCGAATAGATCGGGTGCTGCTGCTGCGTCTTCGGCTGCTGGCGACACTCCGGTTTCTGCGCCCGCACGGCGTTCTGCTCCTTCGCCAGAAACTGCTGCCGCAGCTGGTGAACCGTGTACACTAGCGGGCGCAGCAGCTAAGACATGGACAACAGCAGGAGCAGCAGCAGACTCGTGAACAGCATCGCCCTCTGCACGAGGAATGGCGGCAACACCAGCAGCTGACTCAGCGTGACCGCATCCACCAACAGAGGTGCCGCGGGTAGGATAAGCACCACCAGCAGGAAGAGAAACAGGTGCAGCAGCAGCGGGCGTCCGAGCAGCAGCAGCAGTAGGAGGCGGGGACCGCTCCTGACACCGCGGAGACCCAGCAGCGACGGAGACGCCAGGTGCCGCAGCAGCAGGCGAAGCACCATCTCCACTCGTAGCAGCTGCCACTTCTCTCTCAGCGGCAGGCGTCGCGTCCCCACCACCACCGATGGAAGAATGAGATGACAACGACGATGAAGAGAACGACGAAGAGGACGGGGGGACAGGAGGCGGATGTCTGCCCCTTTTTTTCCGGAGCACAAGCGCCTTCTTCACAACACTGAAGGGCCGTATGCAGCGCAGCATATCGCTCAGCACGTCCACCTTGTCCTGCAGAAATTTTTCTCTGACAATTTTTCTTCGCTCCGCACAGGACACTTCAAACTGCCTCAGCGTGTTAAGCGCTGCTGAGTAGTCTCGCTGATATTGAAGCACGCTGCCATACACGCCTCCGCCTGCCCCGTAGCGACCTGCGTACCACGTGCCTGCTAACGACGCCGATGCTGCCGCTGCTGCGATCGGCGCTCCTACTGCTGCTGCAGGTGCGTCTGACGCTGGTACTGGTAATGCAGCTCCCCCCGTAAGGATCGCTGCTGCACCTCCCACCGGCGAATGCGCTGCTGCTGCTGCAGACAACGCGGAGGAGGAGGAGGAGGACGACGACGACGCTGCGGCTGCTGCTTCGGACGGAAGAGCGAGTGCTGCCTCGCGTGTTCGTGCAGCAGCCACGCCAGCAGCGGCCACGCCTGAATCCGCAGACGAGCCCACGGCGACTTCCACAGCTGCTGCTCGGGCTGCTGCTGCTGCAGCTGCAGTTGCTCGTGCTGTGGAGTGTATCGTAGGCAGGTAGCGCTCTGCATGCACGCGTTGCAGCAGTGCTGCGCGCTGCTCTGCTACAGTCGTTGCCGAGCGGGCACTGCCGTTGCTGCTGCTGCTGCTCAGTCTGGCGTCCCTGATGCCTCCATGAACTGCAGAGAGGTGGGGATACAGCGGCGGCAGCGGCACCGAGTCACAGCCCACAGGAGCCGCAGGAAGAGGCAGTGCAGCACTGGTGAACGTGGCAGCAGCAGCAGCAGCGGGACGGCCAGCAACAGCAGCTGGAACACGCGCAGCACAAGCACGCGCAGCAGACCACACAGCAGATGCACTGCCTGCTGCTGTAGAGAAACTCTTCGACACCCAAGACAGCGGCATATTCCGCAAATTATTCGGGTCCTCCGCCCTTCCCCTGCTTTCGCTAAGACGAAGAAACGAAGTTCGGCAGTAATGTTCGCCATCTGCTGGTGCTGGTTTTGCGCCGTCTGCTGTCAGTCCTTCTGTTGCTCTTCCTGCAGCTGTCCCTGTCTCTCCTGCTGCTGCCGCTTGTCCGGCTGCTGCTGCTGTTGCAGGTAAGGCTGCAGTAGCTGTCCCCCCGGCGGTGGCCCGTTGTACGACAACGGCCGCTCCTGCCGCTGCTCCAGCCGCTTCCGCCCGTGCAGCGACAGGAGCCTCACTAGAGGAGAACGACGAACTCTGCTGCTGCTGCGGAGTGCTACGAGCTGCAGCAGCACACCGAAGAGCCGCACCAGGAAGCAGCAGCGTCCCCAGCGGAGTGAACGGAGGGTGCAGTCGCGTTGGCTGCAGCAAGCGAGACGGCGGAGCCAATGAATGCGTCAGGAACACACGTCGTCGCTGCGCACGTTGCTGCCGATCCTGCTGCTGCCTCAGCTGTTGCTGTCTCAACTGCCGTTGCTTCTGCTCTTCCTGTCGCTGTCGGTGCGGCGGCGGCTTATGTTCCTCCGTCTGCTTCTGCTCATGGTGCAACAGCTGCTGCTGTTTCTGCGTCGGCTGCAGCTGCGACCCCTGCAGCGGCTGGTCTTCAGCAAAAAGAGTAGCTGCGCCACTGCAGTCGCGATCTTCTTCTGCAGCAGCGGAAGCAGAAGCAGCAGCAGCGGCAGCCGCATCAGAAGACGACGTCGCAGCTTTCACAGAGGCACGAGATCCATCTCCGGCGACCGCAGCCGCAGGCGCTACAACAACAGGAGCAGGAGCAGGACCCAAAGAAACTGCTGCAGCAGTGTCACACACAGCAGTGGAAGCACCTTCTACAGCAGCGGAAGAATCACCCGCGGGGGCGGCTTCCAGAGCAGCAGCAGCGGGAGCTGCAAAAGCAGCAGAGAAGTTGACGAAGTTGTTGAACCGAGGAGAGAAAGAGGAATGGAGAGACAGAGAGCGAACCTCTGGCCCTGCAGCAGCTGTGCCGCCTGGCAAAAACCGAGAGCACCCGGCGAGTGACGCGGCCGCTGCGGCCGGAGATCCAGCGGACGAGCTTCTGCTGCAGCTCGTGCTGTTGTCGCTGCTGCCGCCACTACTCTCACCAACACCGCCTGTGCTGCTGCCTTCGCTGTCCAACGTCGTGCTGTTATTGTTGCTGCCTGGCGCGCTGCTGTCACAGCTGCTACTGCTAGTGTCCGGCACGCTGCTGCTGGTGCCGCTGTCCGATCCGTTGCTGCTGCAGCTCTTCTCGTCGCCGCTCCCGGAAGTGCGGCTGCTTGCGCTGCTCTCCGGCCTGCTCCTGTCACTGTTGTTGCTACTTGTGGGGAGGCTCTGGACAGTCCGGCTGCTGCTGCAGTTATTCAGGTGCAGCATGGTGACGCTGTTGCATGCAGGAGACACAGCAGCCGCAGACCTGTGCGACGCATCAACAGAGCAGTCGAGCAACTGCAGCTGCAGTGCGGTACCAGTAGCAGCGGAAGGACGGCTTTGCGACAGTGACCCCACCCGGTCGCCACAGGCAGCTTCTGCAGCGTGGAGAACCCCAGCTGCACTGCATGCGGCAGCAGGTGCAGCAGGTGCGCATGCGGACGAACACAGGAATCGAGCAGCTTTGCTGTCGAGCGGCTCCTCCAGCTGAAATTCAGAGGCGCAATCAGAGCTAGACCCAGCAGCTGATGCAGGCGCGGCAGTAGCGACGCGAGGGAAGCCAGCTGTGGCAGCACTAGCAGCAGCAACTACGGCACCACGTGCCACCGCCCGGACTGCAGATACACGCACACCGTCAACGTGGGCACCTGCTGGTGAAGAAGCAAAGCCTGCAGCAGCAACAGAAGCTGCCGCAGCAGAAGCTCCATGAGTATCAGCCGCTGCAGTTATAGGAGGAACTGCACCAGCAGACGGAACCCCACTCGCAGCACAGGCATCTGTCGCGGCAGCAACAGCTGCTGCAGCCCCAG
This sequence comes from Sarcocystis neurona, assembly GCA_000727475.1. Classification (NCBI taxonomy): domain Eukaryota; phylum Apicomplexa; class Conoidasida; order Eucoccidiorida; family Sarcocystidae; genus Sarcocystis; species Sarcocystis neurona. The sequence goes on from KL647325.1 coordinate 130,737, forward strand.
CCGCTGGAGTTCCAGCCGCTGGAGCTTCAGCTGCTGGACTTCGAGCTGCTGGTTCCCCAGTAGCGGCCGCGGCAGCTGCTGGAGCAGCGCCGAGGGCCTGCGGCTGCGAGGGTGCGACTTCGTGCCCTCTGACCCCCGCGGCAGTGGCGAGCAAGACGGCTGGCAGTGCAGCAGCTCTTCCTGCTGCTGCCGTTGCTACTTGAGCTGCTGGTGCCGCTCCAGCTGCTGCTGGGGCCGGAATCGCTGCTGCTGCCTTCGGCAGACTTACGTGCACTACGTTGGACAATCCCTGCGCTGCACACGGCTCCTCTGCCGCTGCTGCTGCTGCAGCAGCGCAGTGGTTCTGCAGTAGCTGCTCGTCCATCATCCGGTTGCCCAGGGCAGCAGCGACACGGGACGTGGGGCTCCTGCTGCTCGACGACGCAGCCGAAAACACGAATTTATCAAACAAAGGAAGACAGGTGCAGCACGCATCATTTTTCTCCGCTGCAGCAACGACGCGCCAGTTGCTGCTCTCTGCTGCCTTCTCTTCCCCTGCCTTCTCTTCCGCTGCAGGCGGCGCGTCTTCTCTAGCGGCAGCACTCTCGCGTCTGCCTCCGTCTGACGACCGAGCATCCCACTCCCAAACTGCTGTGGTTCCTGCTGCTGACTCAGCTGCTGCTGCTGATCCGGCCTTCCCTGCCACTCCGGTTCCCGCTGCTTCAGCCGACGTTGCTTCTCGCCCTGCTGCTGCCGTCTTCTCTCCTACGCCTGCCGAACCTACGGCTGCCTCTGCTGCTGCTGCTGTTCCTGCTGCGGGTCCTGCCGCTGTTCCTGCCGCCGGAGCCGCGGATGCGCGTGGCACGTCTGGAGAGGCAGACGTGAGCGGGAAGCCAGCAGCACACAGTGAGAGTCACACATGCAGCTGACCACTGTCCGAGCGAAGACTGCCGCTGCTTCTCGCTCGGAGTCGCTGGGTGCTGCTGGCTGCAGCAGCGGCAGGGCGTTGTGGCTGCTGTTTCGTAATACCCGAAATGACAGCGTGCTGCAGCCGCCCGCTCTGGTGCACATTATCGAAAGCCGGCGTCGATGGCTCCCTGGTGCGCTGCAGGTCATCCTTCCCCCTGCGGCTGCTGCTGCATGCAACGCTGCAGGGCTGCTGTGTTATGTCGCTCCTGCAGCTGGTACAACTGCTGCTGCTGCTTTCCCTGCTGCTGCTGCTTTCTCTGCTACTGTTGCTTCCTCTGCTACTGCTGCTTTCTCTGCTGTTGCTGCTCTGCGTCTAGTTACACCATGACCTGTCTCAGGCGCAATGCTGCTCTCCTGCTGCTCCGCAGGGAGGTCCACGTTGAAGAAGAATGCAGCAGCAGCAGCAGCCCGTCGTGTCACTACTACTGCTACAATGCATGCACTTGACAGCTGATACTGGGGTGGCTGCTGCCACTTCTTCTCTTCCTCCTCTTCCTTTTGATAATCCTGCTGCTACGTGTGGCTTTGCTGGGAATCCGGTCGCTGTTGCTGCCCGTCCTGTACCTGGTGCTGCTGCTGCTACAGGCGGTCCTCCAGCTCCTGTTGCTCCTTCGCGTTTGGCTGCCGCTACTGGGAGTCCTCCTCCGGCAGTCGGGGGCGACACTGTGGCTGCTGCTGATCCTGCTGCTGTCGCCGCATCCGTTGCTGTGGCGCCTCCTGCTGCTGCGGGTCCACAGCGCGCTGTGTGAAGCAGCGTGTACTCCTACGGCTGGCAGCGCAGTGGGAGTGCCGCTGCTGCTGGAGGAAGAAATGTAGCAGCACAACGCTTCAGTGCCGCTTGCGCTCCTGCAGGAGCAGCATCCTTCTCTGCAGTAGTACCTGCACTTCTCCTCAGTCTTTCCGCCGTCGATGGCAGCAGCTGCTCGGGCAACTGCACCGGCCGCTAACTCTTTTTTGTCTGCACGAAGCAGCCTACAAGAAGGCGTGCGCGGCCGCTGCATCGGGGTCAGCTCGCAGCAGCAGATACTGCTGCAGCATGTCATCTCCTTCCCGCTGCACCCCCCGCAAGGCTGCTGCCTCTGACTCTCAACTGCCGGACTGCTGCTGCTTCTGGAGAAACCTCTGGCGCCTTTCCATTTGCTGCTGCTGCTGCATTCTCCTCTTCCGTTTTCTCCCTGTCGCACTCGCGGGTATCTACACCATGCAGCGCGAGAAACTGCATCTGCTGTTGCCCGCTGCCCAGCAGCTGCTGCAGCTCTTCACGCGCTGCCTGTCACTCTTATTCCTCTCGCTGCACACTCCTCCTCCACAGCAGCAGCTGCTGCCCGTCCTGCGATAGCTTGCTTTTGCTGCTGTGGCGCTGGCCGCACTGTAGTGGTACTCGCGTGTTGCTGGTACTACTACTACGATAGCTTGCTTTTGCTGCTGTGGCGCTGGCCGCACTGTAGTGGTACTCGCGTGTTGCTGGTACTACTACTACGATAGCTTGCTTTTGCTGCTGTGGCGCTGGCCGCACTGTAGTGGTACTCGCGTGTTGCTGGTACTACTACTACTACTATTGGTACTTCTCGGGTGCCCTAGTACGCTGCTGCTTCTAGGCAGTTGTCTGCTGCTCCTCCGCGTCTGCTGGTGCCACTGCTCTGGCACAACCCTCGTCACCGCCGCACAACTGCTGCTCACAAACGGAGCGCTGGGTGAAAAACAAGCAGCAGACGAACAGCAGCACCCGCAGGCGCACCGCGCTGCCAGAAGCGGCGATGGTGCCTTCTGCAAGGGAGTCCTGCTGCAGCACCTGCAGCAGCGAAGGGAACAAAACGCGACGACAGGCGTAATACTCGTACACGACTGCCGCGCAAGGAGGAGAAGTGGACGCATATGCATGCACACAACGTCGAGGAAGTGTCTACATATGAACGCCGGTAGTCGGGCGTAAACGGACAAGCACCTATACAACAGACAGCGAAGAGCGGAAGTGATTCGTTATTATAAAGACGTTGCAATATAAGTAAGGCGCTCCGTCTGTCTCAACACGACAGTGGGGGGAGAGGCGCGGAGTCCTCCTGAGAATAGGCGTTGAAACGGGGAAAAACTGAACCCCCTCTCTTCATCGACCCCGCCCGGGGTGTACGTACACCGCAGGTCCGTGCGTATTATGAGGACGCGGACGCACGCGCACGCGCATGCACACGTTCACACCCCGTCTACAGAAGAAAAAGGCTTTCTCCACGATCACCGCAGAAGCCAAAAGAAATTTACGAAACTTCCACCTTGGACCAGAAATTCCCCGGGCGGGGGTCCGGCACACCCGGGGACGATCGGGAGCTGCTGCTGCAGATAGCAGGAATCTCCTTTAATAACGCTGCGCGCCTTGTGAGAAGGAAGCGAAGAACACGGCAGGAGCGCTGCGGTTCGAAGCAGAAGCCGGCGCAGCGGCTGCTGGTGCTCTTTCTGGAGCGGCTCACAGCCGTAGCCCTTGCGTCTGCAGCAAACGAAACGCTGGTGGCTGCACACAGTTGCCCAAGGGCTGTGCAGAAAAGCACCTGACGCAGCAGCAGCGGACGCAGCAGCAGCGCGAGCAGCGCTCCCCAGAACAACACATATACCGCTGCTGCGCAGCACAGGAAGAAGCACTACACGGCGACAACGTCGATCTCTCAGTACACAAACTTTACGTTGCTGCAGCAGCAGCTGCGTCAGATCTCCAGCAGCTGGCAAGGAGACTCAGGCTGTCCTACATATACATATAGGGAGAGATGCATGTGTGCAGATTTCTGCATACGTGGGGCTACCAACGTATAGACAGCTGTGTATAAACGCGCGGCTACCCTGTATCTTGCGCATTTCCTTTGACGAAGCTGCTTATCACCGCAGGCGACGCAGCGCCGGCTCGTGCTGCTGCGTCTACTGTACGAGGTCAGAAGAGGATGTGACTGCGGCTGCGGCGTCTCCTGTTGCACCGCTTCGTTGAAAACCACTACTTTGTTCTGCTTCAAAGACACTGATGCTGCTACTGCGTTTGTTCCTGATGCGGAAGCTAACCTGGCGCGGAAGTTGCCGTTCATCCGCAGAGACAGACTGCTGTCGCTCATGCAGCTGCCCTGCTGCTGACGGCTACTGGTGTTGTTTAGCGGACGCCACGCTAACTGCATTCGCAGTTCCTTCTGCAGCCGCTAAACAGGCGTGCCTCTGCAGTTGCCTGCGTCATGCAGCTTTCAAAAGAACCGTGGACGCACTGCTGCTGACGCAGTGACACGGCCACAGCAGCAGCTGCTGCAGCAGGTTCGCTGCCTGCTGCGGTGCCCCCGTCTGCTGCAGTACGATACGGTGGCTCCGAATCAAGTGAGAGTAGCCCTGGCTGCAGGATACAGAAAAGCACGAAGACGCACGGCGACTCCACAGCAGCACTGTCAGCAACGTTCATACCCCGTTGATCAAGTTAATACCGGCGGCAGAGAGGCCCTTCACGCGCAGCAGCAGCCGGCCCCGTGAGAAGGGGGGACAGACGGAGACAGGGAAACTGGGAAATAGCGCCTCGCAGAAACGGCGGTGAATGAAGCCCGTGTAGAGGAATTATCAAAAACCTGTGGCTTCCACCAACAAAATTTCCCGAGCCCTGCAGAACCCGCCACTAATGCTGTAGTGTTGCTGTTTCTGCGCTGCCGTGACAGGGAAGCTAGAGATTTGCTGGGTGCCTTCGGTCTGCTTCGCCACTGGATGCACGTGAAATTTTTGCTGCGTGGCTGCTACTTCTGCTTCCGGACTTTCATATTGTTTCCTTGCAGCGGTTGTTCACAGAACTGCAGCTGCTGCTACGTGTGCTGTGTCGCCAGGTGCTGCTGCTGCTGTGTCGCTGTTGCTCCTCTCCTCCTGTGTTGCCCCTTTTCCTCCTCGTGTTGCTACGACACAGCTGCTGCTTCTGCTCGTACACCCTGCTGACGAGCTGCCGCCGCTGCTGCTGCTGTCGCTGAATGTTCTGTCTGCTCCACTCAGCAGCAGCGGTCACACGAGCAGTGACTGGTTAAGGCAGCGGCAGCTGCCGCTGAAAAAAAAAGGCGGCGCAGCAGCGGAAGCTGCAAAAAAAGGGGGGGAGTGGGACAGGGGGACGGAGCAGCTACGACTGCACCACCACACAACGAGCTGCTGGAAACGCGAAGACAAGGAGGAGGGAGGAGTTCAAAGGCAGCTCCAGACGCGCAGCTGAAAACAGCCGCTCTGTCATTCACACCAACCAGAAAAGCAAACGGCTTCGATCGAAGTAGGTAGGTATACTGCAGCGACACAACAGCAACGCGAACACCCGCAACCCAGCAGTCATAGCGGCAGCAGCAACAGCGCCACCGCCGCAGCAGCAGCATCAGCCTGTGTCCAACTGCAGCGGCAGCGGCAGCTGCAGCGACAACGGAGTAGCAGCGGAAGCCACGCTGCGCGCGGCAGCAGCTGCATCGCCAGGGGGAGGCCGCACAGCCCAGCAGGAGCCGCAGTGACACGGGAAGGTGGCAAGCTGTAGAATCTATGCGAAGCACCGCTGTCACTACCTACCCAAGTAGCTACTGATGTAGTGCAGCAAGTGCAGCCGCTACTACAGTGCAGCGTTGGGGGCGACACTCTGTTGCAGCAGCAGCGGCCCGTCAACTGCGTGAAGACCGAAAATGCAGTACGTGCCCAGCAAGAGGGGAGGTGGCGTGGAAGTGCAGTGGCAGTAGTAGGTTACCAGTGGCTGACAGGCTGCAGCAACACTGAGGGGAAACAACACGGCAGCAGCGCGGTAGCCGCAGCAAGCAAGCATGCTACTACATCAACCGCACAGCAGTTGGTTGCAAGTGGGACGCATACAAGCGAAGCAGCAGCAATGTATTAACAAAGCACTTTCTGAGTACCACCGACGGGAGGCTGCTGCCCGGTGGGATCATCCGTGGTGACTCATCACCACTAACTCACCACCGTAGTGGTATATGTCGTGCTCTCGGCAGTAACCACCCATCCTACTCCAGCAGCAACCAGACGAGTACTAATAGCAGCATCGGGTGCAGGCGTTGGAATGAGCAAGGTGACAGCACTGAGAGCCGCAAGTGCCTTTTTTTTTTATAGGGGAGCTCGTCTGGCGGTTACTGACGCAGATACTACACACGAGCAGCACGATCAGCAGCACGCTTCAAGAGGCTCCTACGTGGGGCCCGGTACCGCTCTAGAATACTGCGACTACTGTTGCTGCTGTAGTGGCTTCTTTGCTGGTGTCCGTTGCTGCAGTGAATTCTGCACCTCCGGAGCTGCATGTGTGGCTCGCATTAGTTCCTCGTTTTCCATCAAACGCCGTAAAGGGGCGGAGGCAGAGGGCGGACATGTGCGTGCAAGGGAGCGGATCTGTTGCTGGTTGCTCAATGCGGCGACAAAAACAGGAGCCGCCAAGTGCCTCGGTAGCAGTAGAGGGAATGCGAAAGCGCGGTTCAGAAAGCCCTACGAGCAGTTGTGGGGTGCACCCTTTGCAGAGGACAGCGCGGCAGTCGCACTGAATCTGACATCTTCAGCACGCCAAGGCGCACGTTTTTCAGATTCGTAGGCGGGAAAGGGTTTGCCCGCGTGGAGGACGGCAGGGACAGGCCAGCAACGACGGCTCGACACAACGGGCATTAGCAAGCATACTGCTTGCCGTTGCATACCGATGGCCCGCAGAGCATCAGCAGCAGCTCGATCTTGGCAGCAGGCACCTAGTGTTAAGGTGCGGCGAGATGAGAGTAGCAGCGGTGGTAAACAGCAAGAGGGGACTGTCACGCTGGTTGATTCTGTCTATCATAAATCCAATTTTTCTTCACCACCGCGTCAGCAGCGCCTCCGTGGCGGCAGTGTTGCCGAGGTCAAGTCTTCGACCAGAAGTGGATATACGTTCATGCGCACTCCTGTTCTGTAGCTATACACGGCATATTTTCCATGCATACGTGTTGTTCGCGACCGTTAGCAGCAGCCGCAGCAGCACATCAATGCCAGCAGCGATGTGGCTGCAGCGAAAGTCACGAATAAGCCGGAGAGGGGAAGCAGGGAGCTTCCACTGCAGTAGTTGTCACGTGTGTTGTGCCATTCGTGCACCTCGTAGCGCGCACGCTCTTACGGCCTCTCGAAGTGTGGAGGAAGTTACGAAAGTGCTGAAGACGCAAAGTAGAACTGCTGCAGGCATTCAGCTCGAAACCGCATTAGCGGAGGGAGACGGCAGCGTTGGGATTTACACGCGAATACGAGTGGACACCTACAGAATACCCAGGCGTCCGTCTACAAAGTATCGCGGAGAGTGAGTACACTGTAGGCACAACAACAAATGAACTGAAAGAAATGTAGCAACGAGGAAGCAGAGCAGCTGGCTCACATGATTCAGAGGAATGGAACGGCAGACAGGACGGGATGTACCTGAGGTAAGTACTCGGGTGCAGTCGTCAGCGAAGACGATCGCCAACGCGGAGCTACCGATGTTGAAGCGTTATACGCCAAAGTAAATGGGGGAATCAAGAACTGAAAGGTAACTCGAGATGAATGCGGCGGTGCAAAAAGGGCTCGAGGGCGCAGAGAAAAAGAGAGAATAAGACGTCGTATAGGGGTGGGCGCTTTGCAGGGGGACGTAAAAGTACAACACGTAAGACGGTGAACAGCAGGCGCGAGAGACCACGAAGAACAAGTATGTCTGTCGAGCGTACGGCAATGAAGAGAGTTATCTATGCCGACACAGAGAAGCATGCGGACCCGTGTGGAACGTGTGAGGAAGTGGTAGGGAAGTTTTACCAGGCTCACAGGCAGAAGCACGTGCAGTTCCGACACTTGCACAAATGTGAGCGCGTCGTAAATTACCTTCGTCGACGCTTACTGTCTTCAAGGTTCACTTTACCACATAGTGCTATAGCGAGTGCTTATGCTACTTCTAGTCCAAGAAGTGCGTTATCAGCAGTCATGACCACCCGACTCCACCGCGCTGTACGGGGTTTGATGTAGTGTTAGCATTGCCAGCCTGCCGGATTCAAAGAACTGCATTGTCAACCCCGTAAAGGTGATTCATACGCACCAGCAATTACCGTTTTACACTATGTAGCACGGCGTTCATGTGAAAGAAGCATCTCTAGAACTCATGTTTCGGTGGAGGGATTCATCGTTATACCTCTAGTCGCTACACCCAGCGTTCAACATAGTAGGGCGCCAGTGTTAACAAGAGGAGCATTTCTTAGCATCCGGCACGCTGGCAGTGCTAACACTACTAAAAGGTACTCTGCAGAACGTGTAAATTGTCGTAGTGGGCACCGTAACCAGCCTCATCAGCACGGGGTTGCAGCAGTCATTAGCGTAGCTATAATGTCCTCAGCGCGTGTTGCTGTGTGCCACTTGTACACGCGGCGTAACTGTAAGCTCCCTAAATGCAAGAATTCTTTCGCACTTTACCCCCACCTATTTCCGGTAACCCCCGTAACTTAAGCGTCGTTGAAAAAAGCTTCGTTTCAGTTACCAACAATGCCCGCGCAGCCGCCAACTCTCCTGCCACAACTACCACTAGTACTACAGGATGAAGTCAACACGATTGCTGATATTCGCAGTGAGGACGTTACAAGTGTGACCGTTCATAAAAGTAGTAGCGGCAGGACTGCTGGTAGTAAACCTAGTATTACTAGTAGATCTAGTGCTGGTGGTGTACGCATTACTACTGATGTTCAAAGCGTTCTACAACAGTGATTTCGTACTCCTTCAGCTTTGGTTGCCCCGTAACCACACCGTTATAGCTCGTACTGCCGGACACATCCGCATGAATATTCCACTTCATAGGACGCACATTCTCAGGGTTAACCTGTGTTATATTATTTCGCTGCAACTAAAGCGGAGTGTGGAGCTCACACGCAACAGCTGCATCACGGGTTACGCAGCAATTACGTGAGAGACGCACGTATTAGCAGTTTACGTCAAACTGTAGTGTCAAGCGTTAGCCGCGAGCATTCACTGTAATTGTGTGCACTACAGTACACTGAATGCTCCAAACCTTGGTGTACACTGGCATCCACCTACACCACCACAGGTCCCATCACCTTAAAACCACTGCAAAATCACGCTGAAAAAGCATACGTGCTCGCCTGCATCTCTGCACTCCAGTGTACGAGTGCAGTGCGTACTACTGAATGTTCTAGTGCGAAGGCGTGTACGAGCCCCCCTAAGGGGCCCGTCGGACATCAAGACCCACTTGGTGCGTCCTGCGTTCAGCAGGTTGCATTCACAGGATCCAGTCCCACGGATGCACACATGCCGTGGCGAGCATGTGTGCGCTTGTGCGTGTGTACAAGCACCACGTCCTGAAGGCATTCCATACCCCTGCGTGTCGAAGATATTTCGAGCGGTAGCGCATGCCCCACCCCCAGAATATGCTTTATCTGCCTGAATGGGGAAGAATGAGATCTCACTTGCTGTACAAGGTAGTGTGCCAGCCCATGTTTCATACGCATCCCAAATACAATAGGCATACCTACATGTGTGCACTGAAGCGCGTCACTACAGGGCAGCCATTACTTTTAAGAGCACACACAGTATGCGTAGGCCAAAAGGCATACGTAGTACGCAGATATATCCATGTCTAGTAATGCGCAATTTCGCCAGTTCTGCCGGATGTAACTCAGCTCGCAGAGGCCGTCTCTCCATGGGAAGCAGCATGTATACGACACCAAACGTTTGTTGCTAGTGCAGGAAGATGATTACATGTATTCTTGTGGGTGGTGAGATAACGTCGTGGACAGCGACACAGAATTTGTGCAGCCGACTCCATCAGTATGGTGCCTTCAATTCTCATGGATATCCTTCCACTGTACTGCAGCTCGAGAAGCAGTTCACCAGCCTGGTGAACACGGAAAATTTGAATGGATAAGGCGTCCCATCTGAAAGGTGATTTCTCCTTTGCATGGTATAGCTCTGCAGTTGGCCGAACGTCTGGGCATTCGTATTTTGCCTTCGGCATTGCGTCTCTCACATGGATACCCGTCACGTATCCTCGTTGCATTACTTGAGTGCGCAGTTGTGTGCATGTGTATCCTGAGTGGGTAAATCTCTAACGAGAAGAGAGATAAGCTTCCTCATTTCACTTTGTAGAGAGAGTAGGGCGTCCTTGTACCTGTCTTCATGCAAGTGAAACGCAGCGGTATGGTTTTGTCTTTTGGCTTCCACGTCTGGGGATAGAAAACACGCGCGTGTCGATCCCCCGTCAAAGAAATACTGGTAGCTACACGTTGATTCCCTCCTGCAAAGTCACCTTTGGGTAGTCTGTTAGCCGAGATAGCTCAGTTGGGAGAGCGTCAGACTGAAGATCTGAAGGTCCCTGGTTCGATCCCGGGTCTCGGCAAAACCGCCGCCGCCGCCTTACGCGGCGTCATTTACGGACACCGGCTGTACCGTTAACCACTGCTACCTCCACTCCGACAGCCAACTTCCATATCTTTTCCTTCCTCTGTCGTAAGATTTCAGGCTTCATGTCCTGGTACTCAAACACGTCGTGTTGTCTGTGCCGCATGCAGTGCCACAGACCACCATCAGGGGTCGCAGCTTCTTCACTTCGCTGATATGGGCAGTAGTAGCATTGCTTCTTGTCAGTAAGAGCGGGATATGCCACACCTGTATGCCTCATTCTGTCCTTGGGCTCCCCTTCTTCTCCGCCGACATTTCCTCCCTTCTGTTCGAGAAAGACGAGAGAAGGCTCTTGTCATAGAATGTGTAGAACTGCTGTGTCTCTGCACGGTAGAGTCGTGGTGGCCACAAACGAAGGCATGCAACAGGCTCGCACACATGTCGCTTGCTCGAGGCCACCGCTGCAGGAGCGCTTACAGGGACTACGCTCAGGGTTTGCTCTGAAGTTAAACCAGCCCCAACGTCGCATCGGCAGCAGCATCGACGTCGCCTGTGGCAGCAGCAGCAGCAGCGGTGCCTTAGAGGCAGCAGGAGTCGCATCAGCAGCCGCAGCAGCAACGATGGGAGCAGCCGACTACCAGCCGCCTCGTCCAGCCATTCATCAGCACATCTTTCCTGCACTACGAATTTCTACATACCCGTACTGAGAGACGTACGTCGCCAGCCCTAAAGTGCAGCCTCCGCGTCAGGCCATGCACAAGCTTGAAACCCACTGGCACCGTTCCATATGAAGAAGTCCTACAAAGCCACTATCTTGTTGCTTTTCTTTTCAAACGGGCCAAGCACACCCATGTGTGCGTGACTTCTACGTCACGTTTCACCTCACTGCGGCGCTCTTCTCTTCTTTCGAATCCCGCGCTGCCGGTGACATTTGCTCGCGTCGTGTCTGCAGTCTTTCTTTGCCCACGTACCTTGCCAGTACTTTATGAAACTGGATCATTTGATCCCCAGCTATCATATCCTTCCCTGCAGATGTATATATACGTATGTGATCATACATATATGTATGTATATGTGCGTATATATATGCATATATATGGCTGCACCTGCGTACATGTCTGTCCATACGTATGTCCGCACACATGTCTATGTGTGTATACACGTTTATATAATAACACTTGTCGTTGCTCGCTTCTCCTAGAATGAATCTTGTTGCGTAAGCCTGCACTGTGCCTTGCGTTGCGGCCTGAGGTACCTCTTCTGCCGCGTCTCTCCGAGCCGCTGCTGCTGCCGTTTCGCTACTGCTTCTTTTCTATCACCTGCTCCAGCGCAGCCTGACCAGTGTCACTTTGTGTGTGCGGCTGCGGAGGATGATCCTATACCGCAGTCGCCGCTGCCGCCTTGTGCATACCAAGAATGTGTGACTCTGCGTACCCTGCACTGCAGTAAGCAGTACTACATCGCACAGTAGCAGAAGCAGCAGATGCGGCCGGGAGAGGACGGCTGGGGGTCTTCTCTTCTCCTGCGTCTCTAGCTAATAATCGATCAGAAGCAATCACTGCAGCGATCTCTTTCACAAGAAACAGGTGCCCCTGCCACGCCAGCAGCAAGTGCGACTTCAGAAAGGCAACTGAGGTGGGGGTGCAGTGGGGTGCGGCTGCGCCTGCTGGACCCCCGTTGCTCCTGCTGCTGCTGGTTTCCCTCTTCCTGCTGCAGTCTGCTCTCTGCTGCTCCCTCTTCACGTCGTCCTGCAGTTCCTCTTCCTGCTGCTGCTGTCCCGTGCCTGGCCGCCGTCCCTCCTGCTGCTGCGGTGTCTTTCGCTGCCGTCTGTTGGGGCGCCTGCTGGTGTTGCGCACCCCTCGCGCTGCTGCTTCCGACTTCTTCTTCCTGCTGCTGCTGTCCCGTCTCAAGCAATATCGTCTCCTCTTAACGCGGGGGCTCTTTTTCGTACGTCCTGCGCAGCTATTACCCCGCGACGAAGCTGTCCCTGCAGCCACAGCTGCAGCTGGAATGGCAACAGTCAGAGCAGCTGCATCAGCAGCATGAAGAACAGCAGCAACGCTGACCGCGTTGTGGGGCAGCAGCTGACGTTGCCGCACTTAGCAGCAGAGACTACAGCAGCCTCTATCTACTGCAGCGTACACCGTCCATTGCCCCGCCGCTGCTGGTAATACAAGGAGCAGCAGCAGTAGCAGCGCCTCTGTTCAGAGCAACAACGGCAGCAGCGTCCCTCTCTACGACGCTGCGTCAGCAACGTCCCCTTCCCTATAGGAACAAGACAAGGCTACTGCAGCAGCTTCGACAGGGCGAGAGAGAGACGGAAGGTCACAGCAGGCAGTTCTCGAAGGACCGCTGCACCAGCAATACAGCAGCAGCACCTCCTCCATCGGCGAGTCGTCAACAGCAGCAATAGCACCTCCCCACACTGCGCAGAGCTACAGTGGCCGCAGCGCAGCCTTGCACGTGTTGAAAGGGAAAGCAACAGCACCATCTTTAGAGCAGCAGCAGCAGCAGTAGCAATTTTCGACGTCCAGGGGATCAGTATAAATGTCGGCGACACTACTGTAGTCGAAGCAGCATCTCGTTCACGAACGGAGACCCTCGCAGCAGCAGCACGGCTGATAACGGACCAAACAGCAAGAGGGACAGCAGCACTTCTACGTAGGTTCACCAGCAGGAGCAGCAGCAGCTCGTGTGTAATTCTAGACGCGCTGGCAACGCCGCGGGGCCCCTCTGTACGGACAGCGCGAGTAGCAAAATCGCAGCAGCAGCAGCACGCCCTTGGATTTGATGTTGCAGCTGGACTAGCGTAAGAAGCAACAGCAGCAGGAGGTGGAGGCGGCGCTGCTGCAGGCCAGCGCAGCAGGAGAGTACACGTCAAGTGCCTGCCTTTCACGCGACGACCGCAGAAGCAGCAGCAGCAGCTACCCTGTCCCATCCCGGCAGCAGCCCGGCCGCACGCACCAGCCAGACCATCTGCTGCAGCAGCGGCAGCAGATACTCCAGCTGCAGCATGATGCAGCACAGCAGCAGCGACATGTGCAGTAGGGGCAGCAGCGTACCAAGCAGCAGAAGCAGTCGCAGCAACAGCAGCAGCAGCTCTACACAAAGCAGCAGTAGGCGAAGATGGATCGGCAGCAACTGGCGCTGCATTTCCAGCCACTGCAAATGCGGCAGCCCCCCCGCGGTAGCAGCGCGCACAGCATCAACAACGGGTACAATGTCGTGAGCTGCAGCAACAGCGCCGCCGGTAGCTGCCCCAGGTGCTTCCCACGTTGCAACTGCTACCTTTCCCGTTGTTGGAGGAACAGGAGCAGCAGCAGCAGAGGAAGCCAGGAAGCATGGCAGCAGCCAGTTCAGCAGCAGCCAGTTCAGGCAGCCTGCGGTGTCTTCGGCTGGCGACAACGCAGGTGGGCGCTGTTGCGGTGCAGTGACACTCTGATGCGGCAGCAGTGGCGTCCCTGGCTGCTTCACGTAGACGAAGGAGAAGAGCAGATTCGACAGGCGGCTGTAGGAGGCCCAGAGAAAAAGTCAGAAGGAGGAGGAGGAGGACGAGGGGAGGAAATCGAAGAAGGGGCAGAAGCGAAAGGCCGGGAAGGATTACGAGGAAGAGACGCAGAAGAAGAGACAGCAGGAAGAGGAGGAGGGGGGGCGGGAAAAGCAGAGGGGATGGAAGCAGCAGCAAACGCCTCCGCAGAACCCCATACGCTGAAAGCAACAGCAGGAGAGAAAATAGCAGCAAGCGCCGTGGCAGCGCCCCACATGCTTAAAGGAGCAGCAGTAGAGGAAAGGGCAGTAGCAGCAAGCACCTTAGCAGACGTCCACATGTTGAATGGAGCAGCAGTAGAGGAGAGGGAAGTGGCTGCAAGCGCCTTACCAGAAGCCCAGATGTTGAAAGGGAAAGCAGTGAAGGAGAGAGAAATAGCGGGAAGCGTCCTAGCAGGGCGCCACATGTTGAAAGGAGCAGCAGCCCACCAGAAACGGGGAAGGCGCAGCGTCGGTTCACGTGAGGTACCGCACTGCACTGGCGTTGTCCCAGCAGCAGCAACGGCAGCAGAAGAAAAAGTAGACGCAGGAACAAGAGCAGCAGCAGCAGCAACGCAGCGAGCAGCACCGCAGCGAACATCAGGAGCAGCAGCAACTTCCCACCTAGCCGCAGCAGCGGTCCTCCCCCCCACACAAGGAACACCAGCCCCGCACGCATCAGGAACTGCTGCGCAGGAAGCAGCGGCGACAACGCCCCTCGTGCAGACAGCAGCGCCAATACTAGCAGAGGCCGCAGCTGCAGCAGCTGCAGCAGCTGCATTCCCCGGCCCGTTTCCACCGCATGGATGTGACCCATTGTCAGCAACAGCAGCACTGCGGCCAGCACAGAGGCGCATCCTCGCAGCAGCAACAACGGCGGGAGCTGCAGCAGCAGTAGCAGGCACAGAAGCAGCAGTTGCACGTGGGACAGCAGCGGCGGCGAGAACGAGAACAGCAGCAACAGAACATGTCAACGCAGGAGAGGCGCGAGGAGGACGAGCAGCAGCAGCAAGAGGGACGGCGGCAAGAGGGACGGCGGCTGCAGCAGCAGGACGCGCAGCAGGAGGTGGAGGTAGTGCAGCAGGACTTGGCAAGCGAGCAGGTGCCGTTTGGCTGCGACTGCCCAAGGCAACGCATGCTGCGAGGCGGGCTACCGCTGCGATGGCTGGGACCGACTTGTTAATATCGAGACGGGTGTCCCGACTGCCGTCAAAAGTGGGCAGTGTGTGCAACCTGCGGCTTCTGTTGTGGCTGATACTGCTGTTGCGCGGACTTTTGCTGCTGCGATTGATGCCGCGGCCTCGCCTGGTGCTTGCTCGTGGGCTGCCTGTCGGCCGTCGGGTGCTTCTTTTTCCTTCAGGTGGTTGCCTTTCGCCTTTCTCGAACAGACGCCGCACCAGCGGCTGCATCAACAGCAGCAGCAACTCGAACTCACCCAGCAGCGGCAACAACAGCAAGCGCACAAGCAACCGCAGCTGCAGCAACTGTCTCAGCAGCGGCGATCGCAACAGCAGACGCAGCAGCAGCAGTGGCGGGCAGTGGGGACCCAGTGACAAATTGCCGGCCCAGACGAGGAGCAGAAGCAGCTGCAGGAGTGGTTTTGGTGGGAAGGCTAGTGCCCAGTACAGCAGCAGCAGCGGGTGTTGCACAGGTGAGAGTAGTTCGAGCAGCAGAGCTGAGAGTCGCCCAGCAAGCTACAACCATTACTTCAGCAGCATTGATGAGGGCAGACGGACTGCCAGCAGCAGTGCCAAGAGAGGCAGGAGGAGCAGCAGCAGGATTAGCAGCAAGAAAGGCAGCAGGAAGAGCAGCAGGAGCAACAGCAGCTGGAGCAACAGCAGCAGCAGGAGCAGCGGCGGAATTTCGTATGGATCCCAGTATGCGTCTGCTGCCCGTGTGTCGCCGCAGCATCAGGATGTGGACGCAAACAGCAACACGCGCATGCAGGCTGCCGCTGCAGCGCCAGCATTTCTCCTTTCTCTCTCAACAAACACCTCAAGCGAAGAAACAGACGGCCGCTGCAGCAGCAGCAGACTAGCAGCGCGCTGCTGCTGCGTAAGCAAAATCGAAGCAGTCAGTAGCGCCTGCAGCACAAGCACAGCACGACCCGGTGGCCGCTGGTACGGGCTTCCGCCCCCAGGCTCCGGGATTTGTGTACAGCCTGCAGCATCACGAGGATGGAGCTTCCGGGTAGCAGTAGCAAAAGCGGTAGCACGAGTTGGGAGCTGCTGGCTAGCTGCAGCAGGTAAAGCAGAAACACGTAGACCAACTCCCCACAGCAGCAAGGGGGCTGCAGCAGCAGGTTGCTACTATAAACGTGCAACAATGCACAGCTGCTCAGAGCCTACGACAGCTGCAGCAGCGTGCTGCCACCGGCGATCCGGCCTACGATCTCTGTGTGACTTTACGAAGAGCGAGGCAGCAGCAACTGCCAAAGCTGAGGTGGCGACAGCAGAAGAAACGCAAAGCCTGCGACCGGTCTTAGCAAGAGGGGCACTCGTGTTAGCAACCGCTAAAGAAGCAGACGCAGTGGGTGCAGCAGCAGGAGAAGCAGCAGGAGCAACAGCGGAACTAGCGACAGCCCAGTCAAGGTGCACTTCAGGACCAGACGCAACAGGCGAAGCCGCAGCAGCAACGAGAGAGACAGGACCGAAAGCCGGCCGACCAGCAGTCGAAAAACGCGGAGCAGTAAGCGCAGGGGCAGCAGCAGATTCAGAAGCACAAGGAAACGAAACAGCAACAGAAGATGCTGCAGGGGTCGCAGTAGCGACAGCAGCAGGGCAGATCAGACCGACGGCGCTAGGGGGCGCTGGAGAGACAACACTGCAGACAGCAGCAGCAAGTCCAACAAAAGGCGGAGAAGCAGCCGGGCAGCGGGCGGGAGCCGGAGGACCAGCTGCAGCAGGAAATACAGCGGCGGCAGCTCCAGAAGCAAGCCGAACTGGGGCAGAAGGAGAGAGATCAGCAGCAGCGGGTCCAGGAGCGGCAGAAGGCGACGGCATACAGCCTCGTACAGCAGAAGATTTCTCGAACGCATCGCACCGAAGCAAACCATCCACAGAAGCTATCCCTGCTTCACGTGAAGCGCCAGAAGCCGCAGCTGCTGCGGGTGAACCAGCAAAAGCAGTTGCAGCTACAGCTGCAACAGGAGGACACCACACAACACTTGCGGCAGGCGCAGCACAGGCCGTGGCACTGTCGGGAGCAGCAGCAGCTGCACCAACAGCAGCCCCAAGAGCAGCAGCAGCACCAGCAGCAGCATCGACAGGAGCCACAACAGCAGCAGCAGCAGCACCTGCAGCAGCAGCAGCACCAGCAGCAGCACCTGCAGCAGCAGCACCTGCAGCAGCAGCAGCACCAGCAGCAGCACCAGCAGCAGCATCGGCAGCAGCACCAGCAGCAGCATCGGCAACAGCACCAACACCGGCAGCTCCAGCAGCAGTCTCAGCAGCAGTAGGGGGACCAGCAGCAGCAGGGGCACCAGCAGAACCAGCGGCAGCAGCAGCATCAACAACAGCGTCAGCAGCCGCACCGCAGGCACCACCGGCAGCAGCAGTAGCCCCAACGGCAGCAGAAGCGTCACCAGCAGTAGAAACATCGTCAGCAGCAGCACCAGCAGCATCGCGAGGAATATTTGCCATCGAGCCAGGCGAAAGAAAAAGATGCAGAGGTAAACCTGGTGATGAGGCTGTTGAGCAGCAGAGGCCGTTGCTCCTGCACTACATGAGACTACTGTTTCGACGTCGGGAAACCTCAGCAACTTGTGCTTCTGCTGCACCCAGTGCTGCTGCTGTTGCCGCAGCTGCAACGAACCTCTGGCTCAAGACGGCTGCTCGAGCAGCGGTAGCCGTGAAAGGTGTGAGGCGGCTGTGGCAGCGACACTGGGAGAATGTGGCACGCTGTGGTAGCAGCAACTCAGGCTTTGCCGACAATTCAGCAGAAGCAGCAGACGACGAAGAGGCTGCTGCAGTCGAAAGAGTAGAGCTGCTATCGACAGACATTAGCAAAGCTGCTGCAGCCGCGGAGGTGCATGCAGGCCCGCTAGCAGCAGCTGCTGCGTCAGTAGCAGCGTCACCAGCGGACAGGGTTGCTGCACACCAGAGAGCTGGAGCAGCAGCAGGGACACAGCCAGCTGCACGCGCAGCAGACGCGGACGCGCCAGTAGACGTTCTGGCAGTCAGCACGGCGCCTGACGCAGCTGAAGCAGGGGCACCGGCAGAAGGCGAGAAGGGAGCAGCAGGAGGACGCATAACCGCAGCAGAGGACGTAGCCCAAGCTCGCGGTGCGCACCCATTCTACGAGCCTGCTGCTGGTGCTGGTGGTCTTGGTGGCGCACACCCGCTCCACGGTGTTGCTGCTGCTACTACGACAGACGCGCTTGGGCTGCCGCTGTGTCCCGCTGCTGATCTTGAGAGCGCGCCTGGGGCCGGAAGAGACACGAAGCATGCAGCAGCAGCAGCAGCAGGCGTCGACGTGTTGGGCAACGCGCTGCGAAGCTGCAGCAGCAGGAGCGTCTGCAGCAGGGGAAGCGTTCGCAACACCAGCAGCAGCAGAATAGCTGCAGCAGGAGCACTCGCCCGGAACAAACATAAGCTTCGCAGGTGTGCTGGTGGCAGCCGTTTCAAAGAGACTTCTGCCGCTGCCGCTGCTCACTTGCAGCGTTTGAACCGTCTGCAGCTGCGACTGCGTCCTGCGGCTGCTCCTCTGTCTTGCGCGGCTGCTCCTGTTGCTGCTAGTGCTGCTGGGTTTGCTGCCGCTGTGCTGCTTCTGTGACGCGGCGTCTCCACCTTCTAAGCAGCTTCTGCTGGAGTGGTTTGCCGTTGGAAAGTGTGCACACGAATATGGCGAATTGAGGTGTACGTACACTGCAGACTGCTACGTGCAGTACGGCGGCTACTACAACTACGGTGTACGTAAACTGGAAAATGCTGTTGGAAGCTGGTGCTCCTGCTACGGCGCTTGCGGTGCACGTGCACTTTGAAGTGGTGCTGCTGCTCCGTGCTCCACTGCTGCTGCTGCTCCTGTTGCTGCGGTGGACGTACACCCATCAACTCATGTGTGTGCTGGTGCGCCTTCTGTAGGCTACTTGAGGAGCTGCTGGCGACAGTGGACCCCGCGGTGCTGCTGCCTGCTGCAGCTCTTTCGCTCGTTGTGACGGTTGCCTCCTTCCGAAGGTCATTCCTAACGGGTCGGTTGTACGACAGCGCAGCGCGAGCTGCTGCCGCTATCTCCCTCGCAACCCAATCTTCTGCCGCTGCTGCTGCTGCTGCGTCTCCTTCTTCTCATCGTGCTCCTGCTCCTTCTCCTCCTCTTCCTCTGCCTGCCGCACCAACAGCTGCTGCACAGGCATCCCGTGCCCTTACACCAGCCGTCGGGTCTTGTGAAGAAGCAGCACCTGCAGCAGCAACACCAGCGCAGCGGCCAGGATGGGCGGCAACAGGAGCAAACCCCGCAGCAGCAGCAGCAGAAGCACCGGCAGGGGCAACCACTACGAGGCAGCTCGCATCAGCCGCTTTCTATTCTCTCGCTCCTCTCGTGCTGCGGCTGACTGGCTGGACCGCCTTGGAGTTGGTCGGGGGAGTTTTCCGCGTGAGAGCAGATGGACGATCTCCCTGAGGCTCTCTCTGCTGTGTCCTTATGCTGCTAGAGCTGACCGCGACACGTAGACATGCATATGTATATATACACACGTGTGCAGAGAGGTGCAGAACGTGTGATCTACCACACGTATAGCTCGCGTGTCTCTCTCTATACCCATCGATTTATATACACAAGTGTATGTAAATGAATATATACATATATATATACACGTATACGTACACAAGTACACATGGGTGTGTGCTTGCCATCGTTTAAATATGGACATATATATGTGTATATGAACATATGCAAGGAGAACAAAGTAGGCAGCCTCACTTTAACGTGTCTGTCTCTCTTTCGCCCTCTCACTCTCTCTGTATATATATATACCTATATATATATATCTTTGTGCTTGCCATCGTTTATATATGTACATATATATATACATATATGCACTCAGGGTGTGTCACATCTGCATTCTCCGCATGCAATTCGACAATCTCTTTCTCTTCATATATATTTATTTGTCTTTGCTTTCCGTTGTTAATGAAGACTTCCCGCATGCTTGGATCGACGCGAGTTCTGGGCGTTGGGAGGAGTCGTCACGGCGGGGCCGCGTGGGCAGTGACAGGGCGTCTTGCTGCAGTTGCTGCAGAGGCCTGCGCCGCCTGCTGTCCTGCCCCCGGACTTCTCTTCCTTGTTGACACTACTGATTTCTCATGTCTACGTCTGTATCCCCCTCTCCTTTTCTCTCCTGACCTGTATATATTATATATATATGTATATATGAATAGACGTAGGTACACGTGGGCGCCTATATATAAGGTATATGCACGTAGATACGTACAAGCTTTAATTTAGATGGGTCTCTGTATGCTCTATGTTAACACGTAGGTGCCTGCGTCATACGTGTCTACTTATATGCATGTATATACAGGTATATATATTAACCAGTATATGTATATATGGGCGTGTGCTGTATTATCGCCTTCTCTGACTGCATGTATGGACAGCAAGAAGGCTGACCGTGGGAGCCCCTGCATGCAGGAAGGACCTGGTTCTCGTCACAGTGTTGTGCTGGCTGCTGCAAGTTGTCTGCTGCTGTCCAGGACTTCCTCTTCAATTTAACCCGTTATCAGATGGAGGCCACCATGCGCAAGCGTCTTTTCCGAAGCCTTGTCGTGTAAGGCCTGCCACTGGTCTCTGCTCTTGCTGCTGCATCTGCTGCCTTCCCGGTGCTGTCCTGTGCTGTTCAAGCACACCTACTGCTGCGCCTTAAGCCGCAGAGCTGCGGCTTCTCCTGCAAGAATGCTGCTGATATGCTGCTCGTCCAGAACTGTAGCTGCTCCTGCAGTAGTACTGGTGTTTCCGGCGGTTCAGCTGCTGCTGCTCGTGCAATACTGTTGTCTCTCCTGTAACGCTGCTGCTGCCGCCCCGTCGATGCCGCTGCTACTGCTCCTGAGTACTGCTGCTGCTCCTGCAACACTGCTGCTGTCTTTGCTGCCTGGCTACTGCTGTAGCTGCTACATGCTGCGCGACAACTGCTGTGCCAATGCGGCTGCTGCTGCAGGCTTGCCGCTTCTCCTGCATTCCTGCTGCGGCCACTGTTGCTGTGCTGCTGGTGCTCTGCTGCTGCTGCTGTGCCGTTGCTGCTGCTGCTTCTGTGCTGCTGCTGGTGCTGTGCCGCGTAGTTCCCAGTGCTGTTGCTGCTGCTGCTCCTATAGACGCTATCGCATTGCTGTTGTGGTGGTGCTTCTCGTATCAAGAAGACGTCGAGACTGCGCTGGGGCGGCCCTAGAGCTGCTGGTTTCTCTGCTGCTGCTGTTGTTGCTGCCGTGCACTGCTACAGCTGCCCTTGCTAGACGCGGGTTCTGCTGCCAACGCGGCCGTCGTGGCTGCTGCTGCTTCTGGTGTCGCTATTAAGGCTGCGTTTGATGAGGCTGATGAAGCTGCTGCTGCTGTTGCTGGACGATCTGCTGGTGTGCTGCAGTACGTCTGTTCCGCTGCTGCCATTGCTAGCTCTCAGCCACTGCTACTACTGCTGGCTGCTTCTGCCTTTCTGCGGCCTCTCGCAGCGTTTGTTTTATTCTACGTACAACAGTGTCACTGCTCTTGTAATACTATTGCTGCTGGTCCCCACCTTGCTTCAGCGGCTGCTGTCGTCTCTGTTGCCCGTGACAGGTTTGCTGCTGCTCCTGCCGCTGCTGCTGGTACTGCTCTTCTGCCCACGTCGCTGAAAACAGCAGCAGTTGCGAGAGAAGCAGCAGAAGCAGCAACGACAAGAGGAAGAGTCGCAGCAAAGGGAACATCAACGGCAGCGAGGGAGACAGCAGCAGCAACAGCAGCAACGGCAAGAGAGACGACAGCACCAACAGCAGCAACAACGAGACAGACAGGAGCAGCGACGGCACCAACAGCGAGGGAAGCAGCAGCAGCAACAGTCAGAGTAGCAGCAGCAGCAAGAGCGAGAGAGGCAGGAGCAGCAACAGCAGCGAGAGCGAGAGAGACAGGAGCAACAACAGCAGCGACAGCAGGTGTCGCAGGAGCACGAGTGGCAAATGTTGCTGTTGCGTCGGTTATTGGTGCTGCAGCTTCAGTGGGCGCTATTGAGCGAAAGTTTATCCGACTCGTCTCGCGGTTATCAGCTACGCTGCTGCTGTTTTCGCAGTTGCTTGCGACGCTATCCTGTTTCTGTTTTCTGCCGTTGTTGTCCCTGTTGCTGCTTCTTCTGTTGCTCTCGCTTCCGTCACTGCTCTGATTGCTGCTTCTGCTGCTGCTGCTCTCTTTCTGATGCCGCTGCTACATGCGGTGATACGGAGCCTCCTACTGTTGCTGTCGCTTTTGCTGCTGCTGTGTTGTTTCTGTGACTGCTGGTTTCTGTGGTGATGCTCGTCTTTTTCCTGCTTCTTCTGCTGCTGTGCTGCAGCTGCAACTTCTGCTGCGGGGCAGTGTCTGCTTCTGCCACCTCTGCTGCTGCTACTTCTGCTGCCACTACGGCTACTGCTGCTGCTTCTGCTGCTGCAGGCAAGACAGGGCGTTTTTTGATGCGAACAATGTGGGAACGCTGGCGAGCAGACTTATCAACGACACTGAGGACCTCCAGGTGGGTGCACGCCGTGCTGCAGCAGCCGCAACGACAGCAGCAGCGACAGCGGCGACTGCAGCAGCAGCGGCAGCCGCGACAGCAGCAGCAGCAGCAGCGACAGCAGCGACAGCAGCGACAGCAGCAGCAGCAGCAGCCGCGACAGCAGCAGCAGCAGCGACAGCAGCGACAGCAGCAGCAGCAGCCGCGACAGCAGCAGCAGCAGCCGCGACAGCAGCAGCAGCAGCCGCGACAGCAGCAGCAGCAGCCGCGACAGCAGCAGCAACAGCGACAGCAGCGAGAGCAGCAGCAGCAGCGACAGCAGCAGCAACAGCGACAGCATCGAGAGCAGCAGCAGCAGCGACAGCAGGTGCAGCCGCGACAGCAGCAGCAGCAGCGAGAGCAGCAGCGAGAGCAGCAGCGACAGCAGCAGGGAGAGCAGCACCAGCAGCAGTGACAGCAGCGACAAGAGCAGCAGCCGCGACAACAGCAGCAGAAACCCCTGCAGAAGCTGCACTTGATGTTTTCTTCTGCAGAGGAGTAGCTGTTATGCGTCGCGCGAATGTACCGCAAAAGAGACGCACATCTCTGCAACTGCGAGGGGAGGAGCTCTCAGTGTCCCGCACTTCGGTATCGCCTTTGTTGCTGCTACTGCATCTACGTGTGTATATGCAGCATACCCATACGTCCTGTTGCATGCACGTGCACGCGTATCTAATATTGGTGGCCACATTCACTTCCTCAGCGCGCAAGTATATGTTTACATATGCATATATCTGCAATATACACACACATGTTCTTATATATATACATATATATATATATATATATATGTTACACATCCACGTGTCCTACGAGACATATATATGTGTTAGCCATTTGTGCACACTAATATACATGCATGCGTAAATGTATATGTATTTATTATACGTACACGCATACTAGTACGTTTATGTGTATATATGTGTTAGACATGAACGTATACTAGGATGTATAGATATGCATGTAGAACGTATATGTGTACGTGTGTGAAGAGGCCGGGCAGCGTTTTGCGAGACGTCAGACAAGTGACTGCAGCCTTGGTTGCTCCTACTCCTCCTCCCTCTCCTCCTCTGGTAACTCGTCCTGCTGCTGCGCCTCCTAATGCGTCTGTTGCTGCTGCTAATGCGGTGATTTTTGCTGCTGCCGTACGCTGACTTCGGAGTGTGGCGCTGCTGCAACAGCACCTGCTGCTCCTCCTGCTGCTCCTACTGCTGCTGCTCCTACTGCTGCTGCTCTTACTGCCTCTCGTCATGCTGCTCCTGCTGCTGCTGCTGCTCCTGGTGTTGCTGGTCCTGCTGCCGCTGCTGGCCCTGCTGCTCATGCGGGAGCTGCTGCAGCTGCTTCTCCAGGTACTGCTGCTGGTGCTGCTCCTGGAGCTGGGAGGACGCGCCGCGCTGCGGGGGTGATGTTTCTGCCGCTGCTGTGGCACACTGCTGCTGTTGCTGCAGGCAGTGGTACATGCAGGGGCGAACAAGCTGCTGGTTGCTCTCTTCAATATCATTGGCGGCGCTGCAATGATGCTCGCGACTGACCCACGCATTGCCTTGCTCTCTCTACTTGGCGTCCCCTTCCTTCTCTCTGCTGTTTTAACAACGTCGAAGCTCTCCGGCCTTTACGGTAGTTGATTCATCGACACATACTGCACAGATATTTTTGGAGCTATTTAGGGAGATATGCGGAGTCACACACACACACGGCGATACATATACATGTAGCTGTACGCGTACACAGAGACGGACACACAGAGAGGGAGAGAGCGCAAGACATAGCTGCGTAAATATATATATATATATATACATACATGTGGATATGTATATACGTAAACATATATATATATATATACATATATATATATATATACATGTACACACATACAGCTAGGCGCATCTGCGTAAAGACATATATACACATACATACGTACGTCTATCTTTCTATCTCTCTGTCTACCTATTAATCTATTAATCTATCAGTCTATTTATATATGCATATATACATATGTATATCTACATATGCGTACGTGTAGAGGGAGCAAGGTACATCTGCGTAAACAGACATATACTTATATATATACGTACAGCTGTCTACCTATCTGTCTATCTGTTTGTACATGTAGACGCATATATATCGAGAGAGCAAGACATATCTGCGTAAACATATATACATATATATATATATATATATACAAACACTACCAATGCACATATATATATATATATATATGCATTTAACTGTCTACCTATCTGTCTGTCTATTTATCTGTATATATGTATGTATATGTACATATATGTATAGAGAGAGAGCAAGGCATATCTGCGTAAACACATATATACACACTACTAAATCCATATATATATGTAGAGAGAGAACAAGGCGTATTATCTGGAGAAAAAAAGAACACCTCCACAGAAGTGTGTCTACAAAGAAATTTACCCAAGGCGTACACACACACACACAGAGGTGTACATATTTGCAGAGCGAGAGAAAGAAGCGTACGCGCATGCGAAGGAATATATACGCATGCACATGCATGTATATATATGTATAAATAGGTATGAGCAAATGTGCACATGCAGAAATATGTCTATTCAAACATATATATGTAGAGAGAAGGGGGAACGCATGTTGGCGTGGTCCCGGCTTCCTTTTGCTGTTGCGCCTCTTGCTGGGATTTGCAGCGTCGGCTCTGCTTTTGCCAAGTCGCACGTGCGGGAGCCACGCGCTACTTCACGTTAACAGCAACACCTGTTCATTTATCTCCGCGAACATGAATCTCCAGACTTCTCCGTATATTAACAAAGCCCACTTTCGATCTTGCACCTGTCTGTCGGGCTCCATCGACGCGGCTGCATTTCTTCCTGCTGCCGTCCCGCGTGCTTCGTTTCACTGCCCCCTCAGCTGCTGGCGCGCGCAACCTTCTTGTATCCCTCTACATTCCGTTCGTGTCTATATCCGTCACCGACTGCATGCATCGGTCGCCGTCTACGTGTCTCCCCGTATCTGCGCGTGTCTCGGTCGCCGTCTCTCCGTCGGCGTCTCCCTTCCGTGTCTCCCCCCCTGCCGTCTCGCGGTCTGCCGTCTCTCTTTTGCTGTTCTCCGCTGAGACCCCTCTGCCTTTCTTTGAATGGTTTTTCGCCTGCGCTGCTGCATGCCTGCTGCGAGTCCCGCTGCCGTCCGGGGACCGGACAGCGTGTTCTTCCTCGTCTCTGCGCCGATGCGCTGCTGCCTTCCTTTCCAGATACGTTTATGTTTCGAAGCTTCTTCGCCACTCCCTTTCCAGAGGGGGAGTGCAGATCCGTCGCCCAGGCCCTGAGCATATGCGTTCTGTTCTTTAACGCTGTCCTCCCCTCTGCTTATCTTGCTGTTCGGATCTGTACGCACGTCTCTGTATACGTGCGCTGTTCGCGTCTCTACAGACGGCACACGTCTTGTTTGTTTTATCTGTCTGTCGACGTATCCATCCGTCTTCACCTCCTATGTACACACGTATATATGTGCAACTATATATGTGCATATCTATATGTGCTGTTTCATATGTCTGTGTGTTGAGACACACGGTATCTACGGTCGTGCGTATGTATTTGTCTTTCTCTGCGTCGCTATATCCACGTATATCTGTATGTGTATCTATGTCTCTCTTCGCCTACTATCCTCATGAGTGCCACTATCTTGCTATATATGTACGTCCTTCTCGCTCTCTCTGCCAGCATGGGCCTATGCGTACATATGTGTCCCTATACATATATTAGTGTTACTACGTATGGATATAATAGGACTAATATATGCTATAACAGGAAGGTATATAAATATTTTGCCGAGTGTGTACGCAGCGAGTCGTCTCTCTCTCTGTCTCGCTTCTCATATATATGTATGTGCGTATGCGACGAGGCAGCAAGGCAGCATGCTTCCTGCGACTTCGTATCTGCTGCTTCTAAGAGGCTGCTCCATAAAGACGTGAATACGCATGTTCGTCGAGCTTCTGGCTGTCCTGCTGCATCACTCTTCAGCGTGAAGAGACCACGTGTCTGCGTTTTCCGTGGGCGTGTATCCCTCACCTCTCATTCTGGTGTACGAACACCTCGTTTTCTGGTGTACATACGCCTCACTGTCTCGAGTGCGTGGTGTACAAGCACCTCACTGTCTCCTTTTTCCGGTGTACAGACGCCGCATTGCCTCGAGTGCTCGATCTACGAACCTCTCGTTGTCTCATTTTTCTACTGCGCAGGCGCGTCGTTGTCTCGTGTGTGTGGTGTACGAACGCCTCACTTGCTCGTTTTTCAAGTGTACGAACACCGCGCTGTCTCGCATTCTGGTGTTCAAACGCCTCGCGTTCTCCTCTGCTCTCGGTGTACAGACGTCCGTTTCTTTCGTTTCCCCGGTAGAAGGACGCCCCTCGCTGTGGTGTACGAATGCCTCACCTTCTCCTTCTGGTGTCTGAACGGCTCTCTATTCGGGTGACGGGTAAACTCGTGCACCCCCGCTAAACTTCGTTCTATTTGAATTCACTGCGCTGTCAGTCTGCTGTCTGCGGTTGCTGCTATACCTGCATGCCTTCACGCTGCTGCTGCTGCTGCCGCCAGTGTCTCGTTCTCCGCTGCTGCTGCTCCTGCTCAGGGGACGGTGTAGGCTGTGCTGCTGCTGTTAGTGCTGCTGGCGCGCTTGTCTGATAGCTGCTCCTGTTGCTGCTGCGCTCCTCTCTGTTGCTGCCTCTGCGGCGTCATCACTGCTGATGCCTCCGCGGCACGTTTCTCTTCCTTGGCGCCCTACATACGCGCTCTTTGTTCCCCAAGTCCAGCAGCTGCCTCATCTCCTCGTGCTGCTGTCGCTGGTTCGGTTTTGATGCTACCCGTGCTGCTTCTCCACTTTCTTCTTTTCGGGCTTCTGAATGTTGTCCTTCTGTGGTGCCGCGCGTGATACTGCGGTATCATCCTCGCTGGTGCTGCGGCTGCCGCGCTACTCTCCTGGCATCTTTTTCTTCTTTTCTTCGACTTCTGCTGCTGCGCCACTGTGGCACGTTCTGCTGCACTGCTTCTCTTTTCGTCCCGGGTGACGCAGGACTGCGGGTGAACGATGCGCTGGCGGAAGGAAATGCGTTGGCGACGGAAGCTCTCGCCAACATCCAACTCGTGCAAACGCACTGCAATGAAAAAGCGGAAATTGAAGTACGAACTTTATCAGCCAGAAGATCGACAGCAACACCAGAAGCAGCAGCAGCAGCAGCAACAGGAGCAGCAATCGTAGCAGCAGTGGCAATAGCAGCTGCAGCAGCGGCAAGGGCAGCCATAGCAGCAGCAGCAGGAGAAGGAGCCGCAGGAGCGGTATCAACATCAGCGAGGGAACAAGGGCCACAGTAGTAGCAGCACTAAGAGCAACAGAAAAGACAGCTGCAGCAGGAGCGACAGCAAGGAGAACAGACGTAGCAGCAGGAGGGACAGAAACAGCACGAGCAGCAATCAACAACAGAAACCATAGCAGCAAGAACAGCAGTAGCGACAGCAGCAGTACCAGAGGCGGAGAGCATCAGCGTAGCAGCGCACTTCGAACAGCAACAGCAGGTGTGGTCAGGACCCTGCACCAGCAGAAGCAGCAAGGGCAGACCCACCACAGGGTAGCAGCAGTTCCTACTGTTCTGTGTGTGGCGTGGTTCGCCTCCTTTCGCCCGTATGCTGCTGCTTATTGCTGCTGCTGCTGTTGTTACCGGTCAGTTGCTCTCTTCGTAGAGTCCGGTCTTGCTGCGCTTGCTGCTGCTGCGGCTGCTCTTTTGCTGGTGTTGCCGTTATTATCTTGCCCCGATATGCATGTGTATATACATAGCAACAGACTGAAGCAGAGTTCCACTTCACGTTACGTGTCCATCTACGTATGCATACACACATGTATGCACACATCTACAATAGCGTACATCCATAAATATATATATATATATACATATATGTAGATACCCGCCTTCACAAATGCATGTATATATATATATATATGTATACTTGTCTGCATACACACCCACATGTAACAGTATATGTGTCTGTACACACTTTCTCCTAAAGTGTGTATATACATATATGTATATACCCGCGGCTAGTAAATATATATAGATGTATATATATTTATGTATACACACCCGCACCTGCAGGTACATGTATATATAGATGTATGTATAGATCCGCACTTACAAGAACATATATATATGTATATATGTATGTATGCGTCCGCATCTAGGCGAACATATATAATTGTATGTATGTCTCTGTCTGTGAGTCTGTCTACAGGTATATATACGTATACACACGTATGAAATGAAATGTGGACGTCTCGGTGTCTCCACGGCAGCTGCTGTGTTTATTGTCTGCTGATGGTGCAGCGATACGAAGAGGCGCAAGACAGCTACTTGCGAGTCATTGGGGAGACTCTCTTTTCTGAAACTCTCGTCAAACAAACGAAGCAGGTCGTCCTTCGTGCAGCAGATTTGTTGCTCTCTGCAATCGGTATGTATATATGTATGTACACGGAGACACGTACACACGCGTATTTATTTGGTTTCTTGTCGTTCGTCCGTAGTTCCTGCAGAAAACTCCTCATTAGATAATATATATAGAAGGAATCGTACAGCTGCGCACACAGTTCCATGCCCACGTATGTGTATGTTTTGAGCTGCAGGCCGCCGTGTATGTGTATGCCTGTGTGCAGCAGTTCCCTTGCTGCTGCTGCCTGAGGGGGGAGTGTACCTCTCTTTCGTTCTCCCTCTCTGCCGCTTCTCATTTCCTCTCTCTCTGCCACAGTAGTATTCCCCTATATCATGGACTGCAAGAAGATCTTTATATACGTGTAAATATACATATATATATATATATATGTATACATATACACCTCTACGACGCCTATATATCCCCACGACATTTGTGTATCTCCACAACATATATATATATATGTATATATATATCTCCACAATATATCTATCTGTATATGTAGGAATGTATGTACAGATAGGTAAATAGAAAGTGCTGTTCGTGTTGTGGAGACGTCTCGTGATGTAAGACAGGAGCCACACACGTGTACGAATATACACATACATACATATGCGCTTTGAAGATACGTGTGTGTCTACCCGCATGCATCTATTCGTACCTTTGTCCTTTATGTGCATGTCTACACATATAGGTGTTGATATATAAGAAAATACAACATAAACATGTATACACACATATATCTACACAAGAACATACACACTTCTCTAATTACATATATATATATATATATATGTGTGTACTCACGTATATATGTAAATACACATTTCTATAATTATATATATATGTATATATATGTATAGGGATATTTAGTTATAGATAGACCTACAGGTATAGAAGGACGTGTGGACACTTTGGTAGGTGCCTAGACGGGTGACAAAATTTCGTCGTGAATAAGGTATTTTCTCTCTTTCACTATTTTATAGAAGAAGAGCGATCTACCGTAGTCAAACATATATATATATATATATAGATATCGAAGTGTATATATATATGTATATATATATATATTTAAAAAGACGGATATAGGCGAAGGAAGTAATTACCTACTCTTCACGTACACCCGATAGAGCGGCCTCCCCCATTTAAAAAAATATATATATATACATAAATCAAAATCTATGAATATATATATATATATTTAGGGAGACGTGTATAGACAAACTAAGTAATTATCAGCCGTTGTTGCACATACGCGTGCATGCGTACGCATTATTGTTAACCCAGAGTACATATATCACCTACTCTGCATGTACACATATTTAAATATACAGATGATCTTCGTAGGCCGGTATGTATATGCGCAACAACATGTGTATATACACACGTATTTCTATTTATAAGCGTCTGTCTATATATATTCATTTGTACTGATCTGTGTCTGCCTGTGTCTGTTTCTATCTATCTATTCCGTCACTCTATCTGTATCTATCTACCTATGTTATCTGTCTCCATCTATATGCCTGTACCATCTCTCTATATGTATGTTTGTGTCTGTCTACCTGTATAATCTGGTTATATCTATCTACCTCTGTTCGTCTCTCTACACCCACCTATCCACATCTATATCTGTACACATATACATATATATACAATTACTTTTATAGATGTGCGTATGTCCCCATGTGTGTGTGCATGCACTTCTCTCTCCTTGTCTATCTATCTGCTTCTCTCTGTGATCATGTCTGCCTACCCCCGTCTCTCTGTATATATCTCTCCCTATATATATACAACTACATCTTATATGTGCGTATATGTATGTGCGTATATGTATGTGCGTATATGTATGTGCGTATATGTATGTGCGTATATGTATGTGCGTATATGTGTGTGTGTGTGTGTGTATGTCGCTTCTCTCCTTCTTGCTTTCCTTCTGTCGCTCTGTCTACGTCTCTCTCTTTTTCGCTTTTTTTCTCTGTGTGACCCGCCGCATGCATGCGTACGTACATTTGAGCGCGCCTCGACAGCAGCGTCGCTCGCGTCTCCTCTTGTTTCGTCTTCTCCCCCCCTTGCATGTTATGTCTCTTCTGCTGCCGCCTGGGGGATTTGCTGCTTGTTTGTTTGTGTGCCTTCACACACCAATTTGGAAAGGCAGACGTGTATACACTCCTGCCAGACGCCTCTCTCTTCTTCGCGCGCTCGCCTACACATCTCCACCCTGGGTGGGGACGCACACGGACGTACAGAGAAGACACACGTCTGGGCACCGCCTCAAGATAGTAATCCGAGACAGCTATACCGCACGCAGTCAAACTGCAGGGATAGTCTAGTTGGAAATTTCTGCGTGTTTCATCGTTGACGTAGGGGAGACGTAGTAGTGTTGGGGTACGCGGTGACGTGCTGTTACCCGAAGGTCCTGCGTGTGCTACCTGCTGATGCAGCACGTTCCCGCCGTTATTTTATGTACGTGGACCTCTCGATTTTAAGTGTGTGCAGACACAGACAGACAGCGAGGGAGAACGAGAAAGAGAGAGGGCGGGGAGAGGGGCACAAAAAGAAAGAAAAAAAAGTGACACAGAGACAGACAGGGAGACAGGAGGCGGGGGGAGATGGGGGAGACGGCGTAGAAAGAGAGGGAGACACATGGACAGAGTGCCGAGGGAAGGCGAGAGACAGGGAGACGGAGAGATAGGGGAGACGGGGAGACGGAGACAGGGAGACGAAGAGAGTGGAGACGGAGATATAGGGGAGACAGGGAGACGGGGAGATAGAGGAGACGGGGAGACGGAAAGGGGAGACGGAGATACAGGGAAGACAGGGAGATAGGGGGCGCGGAGAGATAGGGGAGACGGAGGCACGGAGACGGAGACGGGGAGACGGAGGCAGGGAGACGGAGAGAGTGGAGACGGAGACGGGGAGACGGAGAGAGTGGAGACGGAGAGATAGGGGAGACGGAGAGACAGGGAGACGGGGAGACGGGGAGAAAATAGGAAGGGAAGAAAGAGAGACAAAGAATGGGACGCCGCATTTGGACGTTCACTCTTTGGAGGGTGGTCTGCCAGGGGAGTGGGAGAGGAGGGAAGAGAACGCGAAGCAGAAGAGACGAGACTGCTTGATCCCGCTTCGAGTGTACAGACACCAGGCGCGCGCGCGTTTTCGAGGACGTCTCCCCTGCCCAGTCTTTCACTCTCTTTCTAAAACAGCTCTGCGCATCTATCATCTGTCCGTCCTTGTCTCTAGGGGAAACGCGTGCGTGCATCTCACGTGCACTCCTTCAAATTTATAAAGATTTACATATGCGTCTCTGCCTGTTTATTATTCTTCCTGCTGTCTCTCTCACTCTGGCGCTCTACCTTTTGCTCTGTATCTACGAAAGTCGTTATGTATATATACATGGGACTGTACCTGTAGATAAATATATATATATATATCTATAGGTGCGTCACTCTCTTTGTTTTCCTCTCCCCCCGGCATTTCGTTTGATCCTCCTCTCTTCCTCCTTCTCTCTTTCGTCTCCACTTTCCTGCGTTTTCTGCTTCACTTTCTTTTTCCCGGCATATATATCTGCATGCGCATGCGTCACTCTCTTTGTCTCTGTGTCTCCCTTTTCTTTCGGTTTTCCGAGCATTCGCACGTTTGCTCTACTTTCCTCCTCCTCCCCATTTTAGCTCATTTTCGCTTCCTCCTTCTCTGTCTCGTATAGCGTGCAGCGTGTGTGGCTGTGCTGCGCAGGCGTGGCTCGAGCAGTGCGAGGGCAGCTGACCGTCGGGCGCTTCCTCACGTGCCGGGTGTACGTCCACAAGTTCTACGCCGGCTTAGACAAGCTGGCGGAGGTGTACGCAGATGTATTTTTTGCTTTTAAATCTTCGTCGCGTTATTTCCGGCTGGTTGACCGCGTCCCGGCTACCGGAGAAAAGCAGCCATGGACGCGAGTCGTCGAGCAGCAGCAGCAGCAACAGCAACAGGCGCCGCGTGCGCGTCAGCGGCAGCAGCCAGAACCACAGACGCTGTATGAGCAGCACCAGCAGCAGCAAGAGCAGCGGAAGCTGCAGCAGCAGCAAGCGCACCCACAAGGTGAGAGATGGAGCCGCCTGGGGACTGCATTGGCGGCAGCAGCACTTGCAGCAGGCCAGCAGCAGCTGTGTAGAACCGAGAGGATACGCTGGAGAAGGAGCAGCTCCTGCTTTAGGAAGAAGTACTGAAGCTGCAAGAGCCGCAGAATCATCAGCAGACAGCAGCACAGGCGACACGTAGACACTGCGGAAGTACTGCAGGAGCGGCCACAGACACAGCAGCAGCACCGGGCGTCATACGTTCGGCCGGCAGAAACAGCAGCAGCGCGAGAAACAAAAACGACCCCCCCGGGCGTGCCAGCTGCCGGCGTCTATCGGAAGCAGCAGGGCGGCAGAAGCAGGAGAACACTAGCAGGACAACAGCAGCAGAGGCAGCTGGGCCACAGCAGCAGAAGCAGCAGCATAGCAGCAGGTGGAACAGCAACACAGCAGCAGCACAACAGAAGCAGCATCAGCATGGCAGCACCAGCACAGCGGCAGCAGCACACCAGCACCAGCCACAGGAGCAGCACGGCGGCAGCAGCAGCGCAGCAGCAACAGCAGGGGCAGCACAGCGGCAGCAGCAGCACATCAGCAGCACAGCAGCAGCACAGCAGCAGCACATCAGCAGCACAGCAGCAGCACAACAGCAGCAGTAGCACAGCAGCAGCAGTAGCACAGCAGCAGCAGTAGCACAGCAGCAGCGGCAGCAGCACAGCAGCAGCAGCAGCACAGCAGCAACAGCAGCAACAGCAGCACAGCAGCAGCAGTAGCACGGCAGCAGCAGAGCACAGCAGCAGTAGCACGGCAGCAGCCGTACAGCAGCGGCAGTACAGCCGCAGTAGAAGCCGCGGCACAACAGCAGCAGAAGCGGCAGCACAGCGGCAGCAGCAGGAAAGGCGAACTGCTACATATCGCGAAGGAGGCATGCAGGAGCTGTGGGGCTGTCACGTCGGTCCTGCAGATTGCGGCAGGTGCAGCAGCAACAGCGTCACAAGCATCATCCCTCTGTACTCTCATGCGTACGCATGCATATGCGTATATCTGTACTTAGGCTCACATATCTAAATCTCCCGATGTACACACTCTCACTCTCTCCGTATATATACATTTATATATATATATATGACAGTCGAGGAAGGAACGGCAAAGATGAAGTGTGTGGTGATGGCGTGGCATGGAGAAACGTCTGTGTGTGTTTCGTTGCTTGTCTTGCGGCTGCAACGCCTGTGGGCCGAGCAGCAGCAGCTTTTGGAAGAGGAGCAGCAGCAACAGCAGCAACCGCCGCAGCGTCGACGTCAGCAAACACAGAAGAAGCAGGCGAGGCAAGCGGCAGCGCGGCTCCCCTGGTGGTGCAGAACGTTTCCTTTTCCTTTGCGACGCACAAGCAAGTGAGAAGTCACACTGCCGAAGAACTCACGCCGACGAGGGGAGTAACTTTTCCTAGGCAGAACAGTCTCTCGAGACGCATCAACTCCTTCCCGCTGCAAACGCATGCAGCGTAATTGCGCTTCACTCGGGCGCGTTCACACGCAGGGGCGCCTTCTCCGTGTAACAAATTACTTGCTGAACAGGATGAACTACTTTCTGTGGCAGGAACCGTAAACAGCAGTAGTGCAACAAACTGCATGCAGACCTTCGTGGAAATAGTGTCGCCCACGTAGACTCTGCTGGAACGCGCTGTGCGCTTTTCTGCGTTTCCTTCTCTGCCTCGGTCGCTGTCTGATCTTGCTTCTTCTTCCCTTCAGTTCCATCTCTCCGTCTTCACCTATATATATATATATATATATATATATATATATATGTACGCGTGCGTGTCGTT